>DWME01001620.1:0-23963 GCA_018244795.1 Parelbella ahira ahira
AATAGTTTGCGATTCATACATGTATATAATATATATATAGGTCGATATATAGGTCGATATATAGGTCGATATATAGGTCCAATGTACTAACTGTAAGCTTGACTTTAAATATCGCCTTATAAATAAATATATCTCGATACGACCTTGGAAGACATTCAAAGTCACAGTCAGGGATATTTATTCAAAATTATTCCAATGGAACATCGGATATTTCGAAATGCGTCTTTGATCGACGAGAAGCGACATTTGTCAAGTTTTTATCTGCGTCCGTTGCAAATAATACTAAGATAGGCAAATTGATATGCGTGAATTTAAATTGTTGAAAAATCCATGTCTATTTTTTTGTTTCCTTTTTTCCTACAGCAGCCAGTACCGACTAGACATACATAGATAATGTTGCTTCCGGCGGAAGAGTATTTTTTTAATCTATTCTAAAGCAAAATCCGGTCGGGATATGACATGTGTCGTGCTATAAGGATAACTACATAGTTGTTTACGGAATATAAGGCCTATTTAGTTTTTCGCGAAGATGCACAGACAGGCGGGTAGAACATTTGATGAATTTGTTATGTACAGATACATATTAATATGTGTTACATACGTTTACTAAAATACTCCCAAGTCACATATTTATAAATATGTATATCTGATGTGTATAATATCTATTGAAGTTAACCTTATTATTTACACTAGGTTTGCGTACGAGGGAATAGGTCCGTTTGACATTAATACGAAACGGTGATACGGTGAAACGTGCGAGTGTTCTACACTCCTCTGCCTTTCCCCTCGAGGGATCGCAGGCGACAAGGTTCTATTTTTTAATATAAAATTTAAAATTAATCGGAATTATTAAATTCTCCACAACTAGAAAGTTCTCTAACATGTTATTTATTAGACTTGGACCGTCGCTTATTTACAATATCGTTCCTAATACACGATGTTATTCAACCACGTGTACAGTTACAAATATTATTATGATACTATCACGCCATGTTCCTTATAGGGAAGGCAGAGAGCGCTGAGTGTCAAATATCTCTATCTTTACAGACTTAACGCGCTTCTTCCACATTAATAAATACAAACATGTGGAGACAATTTAATGGCATAACAGCTGCTATACGATTGTTTACGTTATTTCTATTTCAGGATTGTTTCCTAGACAGATCGGTAGCGCGATACCCTACAGAGCGACGGCTCATTCAAATGTTAATGTATTAACGGGATCTTCCGATGTTTTTGTTTGTTAGCGACTTGTCACACTGTGTCCGAGCGATTTCAAGAATAAGCTAGACATTTTTAAATATGTGTATATATTTACACACATATGGCACACATAAATGTATGTACATCAATGTCGCTAGACGAGAGACAAGGGAATAGCAAATGATGTAACTGTCTTTTTTACATGATTTATGTATTGCGAACTTGTATATATGTATATGTTATTAAATGCGACGCAATGACGTGTTTACGGTATAAATTAAAATTTTGTATACGTCAGCAGATCTTTATTTGCTAAATATAGTACAATACGTTTGGTGATTACTTGAGATAAATCGTTTATTTATTTCACTAGTTTGGCGTGAAAATATCGTCAGTGAAATTAGGATTTTTTAAGCAAATAATAGTAATAATTAATCGCTGTACTATGTCCAGAAACGACACCAACTACAATGGTACATAATCATTGAAAAAAAAAATTAATATTGGAATACGTTAAAATCTATTGTAGAGCGAACATTGATGTATCGCTTGCTTTGCAGCAATGTGACAGGTCACTCGGCTGTTTATTTTGTCTGTAACAACGTGAGATTATTGATAACGATAATACAGTGTAACGTATACACACCCTTTGTATGATTGTCAATACGTTGTTACGTAAAATGGTAAGTAATTGTCCGTGTGAAGGCGGGAGGAATCTCTGGTGTGTCTGGAGTCTGTCTACGTCGATCGTGTTATCGTAACGTAACGTAACCTTGACCCAATGCTATGAAATTGGTTGTGTAATATTTCCTTTGGTATTCAAATGTGCTTGAGAAAAAATGTTACAGAATAAAAATGATTTTTTTTTCAATGTTTTTTCGTTAAGGTTTGTTATACTGTCTGTTTGTTTGTTGCTTGTCATTTGCGGTACGTTTATGTAATAATACACAGACGTTCTCTCGACATTTACGTGTGATTTTTACTTTGTTATTAAACGGCCAAAAGCTTTTTTATCGCCATCTCATTCGTTTTTTAACTTCCTCGCTGACATTTATTGTCTTTTTTTCACATGCAAATAGCGTAGTTACCTTTTACGAGACGTACATTTTTAGTTCTTAACAATGTAATTAAACTTTTAATCCACATTAGTATTACAACTTTAAGTGAGTAGCAACACATACAATGTATTTTATGTATACTCGTATATAATGGACGTAAAACCTTTTGTGTCTAGTGTCGTGCTGCGCTCTCATTAATTCCGAACGTTTTCTGAACCGATATTCGTTCACTAACTACCTAATTCGAATATGAAAGTCGTTTGTATCGCGGCCGTAACTTTTTGTATTGTACCTATTAACAAAGCAACCGCCATGCTGTTTTATCTTAATGGAAGTGCGAGGATCACGCGAAAGTCATTACTCGTGAAAAATAGCCAACGGTTGCCCAACACCTGTGTTTACGTAAATAACAAATTTTATTTTTTTTGTACATTTCGTTAAAAAAAATGATTAATATCAACAGAACTGCTACTAATTGTGTTTTTTCATCGTACACTCGTTCTGCGTAATAAAATAACTGTTTTATTTCAGCAGGAAATAATATAGATAAAATGGAGCCAGCTATATCCTTTTGTTAGTACGAACATATTGTTATTAAGATCGTAAAGTGTACGTAAATATGAAGGAAAAAACTCGCAATTAAGAAGCAAAGCTTACATAATTAATTGTATCTACGTGTAACTTCGACGTTTGTATAGAAAATACAAACAAACGGGTTACATTTGTGATCTTACTTGTATAAATGTGTTTAAGTAAGAGTATACTAGGAAATATTAAGTAAAAATGTGTACATTTATTAGTGCTTGGAAATGTGAAATGCAATCTCCGCGATTAGGAGACCTGCTAGTCTGTTTAGGATACAACGGATGTAGGTGTTTACCAAAAGTAAACTAAATTTGTTCTATTATGCACAGAATACGTAAACGTAAATATATATTCGTGTAAATGTAAATATATTGTTAATTGAGAAACAATACATTTTCTTTCTTCCTTTTTGTCTGTTTTTTTCTGACTACGCGTTGTATGACGCCGTAAAATAATATGTTTATTTCAACCATGGAAAGATCTAGAAATTCTCTAATCAATTTCTACGTAAGCAAGCGTCAGCGTGTAAGGAGATTGTGGGTGAGGAATGATTTGACGTGATAGTTGTAGCAATCGTTTATCACGTTAGATGTGTCTCGGCGGGGCATAAGGATATCATGTTTTATTAAGTCCGTTTAAACATATGTGCAACAGATAATACTGTGTGCTCATATTTTGAAGGTTTGAACAGTTTCGGGCAATTGAAGTTTACGATGAGACAATATCGATTATTCATCAGGCCGGAAAATGAACGTGCGATCTGCTGTTTTTATCTGATAGGCAGTTTATTCAAACTTGTAAATAAACACATCCGTATATTTATTGTTGCGGCTAGTTTTCATAGAAATAGGAGTATCGTGCTGACCATAGATATACATGACGGTATATGTACACATTCCAAGAGACGTAACAGATCTGGTGACAACTGGGAATATTATACCACTTCGGCGCAATACAGGCACGATGTTATGTCATTAATTTATTTACTAACTTCAAAATTTTTTTACATCTGATAGTATGAATATGGTAGTAAATAAAAGATAGTACATAAACGAGCAGCGAGTGCACTGTAATGTCGCGAGCGCAGTGTAGATCGTTGCACCCGGCACATGCGCGGATTGCGTCATTGCACCGCGCTCGCTCAATAGTGCATACATTTCAGCCGCGTTTAGATATTAGACTTTGAATGCGAATTGCAATCATTCTATATCACTCTTCATTATATCACTTCATGTTTATAATTAGAATGTATATAAAACACATCGTGTCATCGGCCCGTCGCGGTCCATTACCGGACATAGGCTTGAGGGGTTTTGGTCATAACGAGGTCAGCGAGGACGCTGGGCATGCGGCAAGGGAATCAAATATATATAGTGTAGGTCAGAACGTAACATCAGGCCTGTAATCCCCGAAGGGGTGGGCAGAGGAGTGTAGTACACTCCAATGTTTCACCAGTTACGTTTACGCCCCATGAACTACGTGGTGCGCCTATTGCCGTACACCGGGCACAATTCCATACTCCGAGTCAGTACCAGCTAAAAATTATAAATTAGAAAAAATCAAATAGTACCCGGACCCGGGATTTGAACCCAGGACCTTCCGATAGGCAGTTGCGCAATATTTTTTATGTTTTTTGCGCTGTACAGAAAAAATTTCGTTAATATAATACATATATAACGCATACGAAGTCACGGGTATCGGCTAGTTGTATACAAATCTAGTAAGGAAGAAAGCCGAAAGAGCCAATAAGTATTAATATTCCGTTTATTTTTATCTTACATCTAGACATAAAAAGCTATGAGACTAAGAGAGCGGATATAAAAAAAAAAACCTTTTATTTACGAGTACATTAATATTTCCCGTACGCAACTATTTACGAGGTTTTGCAATTATTCTTATACTGTTCATAAAATCTCCAACTAAGAGCATAAAGCTTTTACTAGTAGATATAATATAAAAGTAAAATCCGACGTCAACTTGTGACTGCCCTCGTTGGATCAAGCTCGGCGTCTATGATGTAAGCAACGCTGTGACTGTTCTTGTTAATAAACTTAGATTTTGTAATATAAAGTTTTAGAAATTGCAAAGCCTGTCTAATCTAGATTCAACAGCCTATAATAAACATGTTGTGATCCTGATTAGAATTTCATGTGTCATATCCCTGTAGGGTTCGGTCGTAATGTAGTTTCAAATGAGAATTTAGTTAACTTTAAATATTTCAAAGGGTAAATGTCTTTTTTATCATGTGAGTTTGATTTGACTTGTCTTAAATTAAATAGATCTTTAATTTATTGATACAATATACGGATATCAAATGATATGTGTCGAGTGCAATCATAGAGAAACGCAAGGTGTTATTGCCAAAAAAATATGTACCTAATATTAAAACAAGTTCCATTTCGTCAAAAATATTGATCTGTACAGTATTGAGAAATACACAATAGACTTTGCCAACTAAATAAGTGCTCTTACTTTTAATTCTCGGTATGGATAACGTACATATATGAATAATTTAAGAAGGTACGAACTCGATGCGCTCTTTACAGGTGACCATCAAGGATGTAGACTGACGATCGCTTCGATATGTTAGTACACCAGTTGCTGTCGTTAAAGTTTGTCGGAGGTTCTAAAATTGCACATAATTGGCCTTAACCCTCTCAATATGAGAGGAGACCCATATTCCAACAGTGGAATGACTGTGGGTCGATTATTATTATTATTTATTACAAAGTTTACAGCATCAGTACCTAACTCATAACCGTAATATCTTACACCAGATAAGCTCGCGAAATCATATAATTATACTAATGAGCTTCATTATTTAAGGTACCTGATTCTCCAAATTAGTAAATGGTATACACATCTGCATGTAATCTCTTAAGTGTGCACTGTATGCACTGTGAAGGTACTAGAGCCAGTTAGCTACGGGCGCCGTTTTAACGCGACAACATTTTCATTAGATCTGCGCAATCTCCGCCGAGTTACATTTGCTATACAGCTTACGCTACCATAATTGGAGTTAGGTTGACAACTTCCCCAGCTCCTGTACCTGAATGATTTACAACACGCATGTGCATGATGTATTTTTCTAATTATGTTAAAGGACAGATTGCGTCATTGGACGTCCTTGGACGTGTGTCATTGGACGGACGATTGGAGAGGTCCTGGGTTCAATCCCCGGATAGTCTATTACTAGATTTTCTAAAATGAAATTCTCAGCAGTGTGTCCATCTGTATAACCATAAAAAATAACTATAATCCGATCCATTGTAAGGTATTAAGTTTATATATTGGGTGTCACTGATCTGGGTTTTTCGGAATTCTTCATTTTACCATGACTCGCTATAGATATTTTGAAATTTCAAAAGCCTTTAAGTAATCTGTGTTTTATATATTACGAGAATGTATGACTTGCTAATTTCGATCGCCGACGCAGCCAGGTCAACGTTTCGTCGCAGGCTCCCAAGTGACCCGCACTCAATTCTGTTTTGCATTTTAAAATACTGACGTCTTAACCAAATATTACCCACTGTTGAATGAAGTTAATGCATTTATTTCTCCAGAGATATTTAAGTTTAATCTTGATTTATCCGTACTTTCTTTGCTCTATCTTCCTTATCACTCTATTACGAACGCGGTCGGCGGGTGCTAAGCTGCATATATGCGGTCCAACGACATTATCTCGAACTCGTGTATTTTACTTTCATCATCATCAAAATAATATTAACATTTGTGTCGTAACAAATATTGTAAGACATATTTTTTGTTACTAGACAAATATTAATATTGCTTATGGTGTTATTTCATTTTAGTAATAAACAAAATTCATCCAGTAAAAATCGACTACATACAAAATCATGTATAGATTAAATCCATTTCGTGAGTTTAACTTAATTCGAAATTTAAACATTAAAGCTTCTTTCTTCGTAACTGATTTTTATGATAAGTACGATAAGGATGATAAAACATCATCAAAATAAAATTTATATAAAATCACAAGCGGGGCATAAAATGTAACAATCAAATGCTTTCGATATCATATTCAAGTAACATTTACTTCGTAAGAATACATCTTTAGTAATTACGACATTATTTACTACAGTTTAAATATCACTCACAAAAACTTCTGCTATATTTCTCTTACATTGGGTAGTAATATTTCAATAGGTAGAGAATTTATGTAGAACTAGGTCCTTAAAACAATGAATATGCCCTAAATAAGTAAATTGAACCTCGCGACCCGAAAGGTACTTTGTCGCAAAGGATAGGCGTTTCTTTTGTCTCCGCGACGAATAAAGCTTTCAGGCAAGGTACTCTTTGGTCCAAAACAATCAGCCGACTTTTCTGGTTCTGAAATTATCACTGAAATAGACCACAACGCGAATGACCTTTGATATAAGCCTTTGATTCAATTACTTTCAATTAATACTAATTTTTAACTACTGTAGTGTTTATATGATAATTATGCAAATCAGGAATAACCATCGTCTGAAATAATATTCTGTCCTACACTGCTCTGCCTACCCCTTCGGGGATTAAAGGCGTAATTTTATGTTTATGTTTTAATATTCTGAATGTATTAGAATGTCTTACGTTAAATCAGCCCACAATTGGTCAAAGAGCCTTTGTGAAGTACGCAACATAGATTTTCTTGAGGAGCCCGGGATGCGGATTTAAAACATGGATCCGAACTGTTCTGTCGGTGAACTTCAATCCAATACGTAGCTAAGACTGTTACCTCTTATAGAAGTAGGACGTTTCCGCGAAGTGCAAAAGCACAAAGAAGAAAGAAAATGAATGCAATTTGCGTCGGATCCAGTGCCCGGAGAACGTGAGTATAGCGTGTCGAACATTTGAAAACCTTTTTGCTCTCGATTTGATCTCTATTTCATTCGTATTAAGATTCAGTGTTGACTGCTGAACTACAGAAATGCTGGCAAAGAACAGATTGGAGCTATAGATCTGTAAAAAAGAAGAAGAAATGTAAACGTGGGGATCCTGCATGCCACAGCGAGCGTCGCAAACTATTCGCTTTTTCATTTTGCTTCAACGATTTATTCACTTATACCAATGCAAGACTGTTAAGAGATCTGGAAGTTAATCTATGTAATAAACGACATGAAGGAAAACAGCAACGTCAAGTTAGCTAGATTTTAATAAGTATATTATATTTTAGGCTTTTGTACGTGTGATCAAAATTTGAGATAGAAAATTGATTATATACGCTCATGGGACTTATTCTTCCATTGCATTTTAGTAATTATTTGTGAAAAATATGTTACTAAGGAAGAAATAAGGAATATAGCGCAATACTTAAAAAAATATTTTTGCTCTAAATTCATGCGGTCTATCAAAAGCCACATCTCCGTTTTTATTTCCAGTTACATGTATATAATGCTAAGTACCTACATCTAATCTAAATTTGTGCAGTTTTTAAAAATCTAGATACCCTACGCAACATAATTTGTTCCATAACTACATTAACCCAGTGTTCGAGTGGTAACCTATCGACATGTTTGCGAAAGGAATCGGTCATGCAAATTATAAGGCGACGTTGAGACTCATTAACATAGCTTTAATTGCGACGCGCCCGCACGCGGCTAACGACTTCATGAAAATAAAAACCTCTCGCTAGTGAAAATCGCTCCAATTAATTCAAACTATGATTTAATAAGTCAAGATTTTACACTTTCTGTTCTATAATGGAGCGAGTTTGACGCGGTGATCATTTTATTTATTGCGGTAAATATCTTTCACATTTCTTTGACCTCATGTTAAAAATAAACAACGCCGAGATATTTAATGACATATGCGACATTAATCTGTTTGCAGACAATATTTAGTCTTTACACTTGCAGGAACAACATTCTTCGTCACGTTCACCTAACACACGCACTGTGGTAGATACATATATGATTGTATGTATATACATAGTAGATTATACGCGTTATTCATTGGCTTCATAAAAATCGTGGTAAGCACAAACCAGTAAATGGCAGCCTTATTTACAATAGGACCTAGGTGTTTAAACGATGTACGGGTGACCTAGTATGTTTAGTTTAAACCAGTATTGCAAGTTTGCCAACTGAAGCGTGAAAACGTGGCGCATAAAACGCGTTACCAACACAATTACGCATCGCGATGTCGCAATTAGTCAAACAGAGCGTTGGATATCTCCAGATGATGTGCCTTTTAATGGAGTTGGATACATTCCAGCCGCTGCTCCAGCGAGAAAGCAATTTGCTTATGAATCCAGCAATTTGCTGAGGTTCGTAGGCAAATTTAGGAGAAATATGTACATAATTCTGAATTAGATACTAGAAGTCACAGGCGCATTAGATCTTCAATCTCCTATCAGTCTTCTTAATGTTGCCATCATATTACAGATACGTGGAGATATGAAAATGCTCAGACATTTTCGTTGGATCGCTGATCTGATCGTAAGTATTAATTTTTCATGAGTTCCTCGGAAGGCACACTTACTTATTGACAACTGTCGGCTTACTGTATCATTTATTTATAAGATATTAATACGAGCTGAGGGTAGGAAAATATATAAGTATCTACAATGTAAAAAAGATATACAATATATTTATAGGCACGCGTTTTCCATTTCAGGATGCATCTGTGTTTTTCGACTGGCGTGATCACGGCCAAACGCTAGCCTATTACAAAAAAAAACAAGATTGCTCTGTAAAATATAAATTTGAGCATTTTATACATAAATCGAAATATGCGCGCCTATTAACATGTCAATCAATTAAAACAATTGATTTATCAATTAGGCTGTTGCTGGTATGAGGTGAAAACCATACGATAAAATATATTTAAAAAGATTCCGTCTCTATTTCCGCCTATCTCCGTACACATACAAAAGTATTTCAGATCTTACCCATGGAATATCTATATTATAAGCCAACAATGAATATTATTGCTTAATACGCCCTAGTTTTATCCATCTGTTGTAGTGTGTATCATAACCGAACAGCTCCGTTGCAAAAAGATATTGACCTAAAACCGAATAGTACCCAGACTTATGTGTATAACAAGTAATTTCCTACTCGAAGATATCAAACTTTTATAAGAAACTAGAGAATTATAGAGCAGTATAAAACATTTATAACAGTAATGTACATAATATAATTGCAAAGGATCGGGACCAAAGGAATTTAGCATGTTATATATATTATTAAATAACTTTACATTACTAATTTTCCGCATAGTTACTATGTTATTTGAGTGGAAATGGTTCTGAATTTTATGGTAACTAAACGAATAAGTTTACTTTCGAAGTAAAGCTACTCTCATCACCTCCTCCCGCGGCGGGCGGCGGAGATCGCGCAAATCCAATAAACCGTCGCGCACTCCCCGTTTACCGCGCGCTTCCGACATCGCCTGGAACTAACGGTCTAACACGTTTCCCAGCTTTTATAATGCATTCAGCGAGACGCTCTCTGCTGTGAAAGACTAGACGCGAGGGGACGTGTATTTAATTTGCGCGCCCCGCACAGACACGTCGCGCAATTCCTTAGAAACGCGAAAGGTGGTCGCGTGCTCTTATTCGGTTCGTTAGGAACACACTTGTTCCTTGCATTAAATAAAATGTTATTATATCTAATAAAAGAAATATGTATATGGAATTGCCGCTTGACAGTCTCTAGAGACGTCAGAGAATATATCAGATGTATCATTATGTAACTTCTTGCAAATAGATTAATATAATAAGCGAGTAAGTTCATAAAAACTTGTAATAAAGAAACAGATTCATCAGAATTAGCTGGCGAGTGGCGGCCGAAAGTTAATGTTCGCTAAGTTGTTGGAAGGAAATAATAAACGTTATTAGCGAACCCATTTCACGGGTCGTTGGTCGGAGTGCGCGCGGGCCGCAGCGGGCGAGCAGGCGCGGCCCCACCACCGACCAGCCCCAACTGAATCTAATGTCAGTTATCAACTTATTAACAGACTTCAAAATTACAACACGTCTCATCATAAACTTCTGATTCAAGCGCAAATTGTTTACATGTAACTTATCTTTCACTCCATTTTCTCGTAAAGATGTAGCTTAGTAGGTACTTGCAGTAAGTTAAACGCCAGATTGTTGAGTAAATACCGTTTTTAAAATAGATATGGTTTATATAAGTACTTATGACGTGAATAATAATTAACTAAAACTTCTTACACTACAATATATACTTCACTATTCTAACAGAGAATAATCGTACGTAGTGTTCTAAAAACGTGTTTTTTGGGCCCTTTTACCGTTCTACCACTGGTAGACTCGGGTCTTCTTTCAAAATAAGAGTATTGAGACAATAATATGCCACGCTGACCAAGTACAGTTTGACAGACTTCACACGCCTTAAAGGACACTTTTTTTTAAAGTCTACGGTAGGTATGTAGATTTCCTCACGATATTTTCCTTCATCGTTATAGCAAGTGATATTAATCTTAAAACGCACATTCGTTTCAAAGAGGTTTACACCAGGGTTTGAACCTTGGATTCCCGGAGTGAGTGGCTGCATTTCAAATCACTAAGCTATTACTGCTGCAAAACTTTTTAAATTATTTTATCTGTATTAATTTTAAGGTTTAATTACATTTTATATATGATTGCACGTGTGGAGGCGATTGTACGTGTTTAGTCGAACGATATGTTAGGTCTACTGGGTTGATCTATTTGATATAATCACTTCATACAAAAAATGGCCTTCAGTGGCAGGCCAAAGGCTGAAAGCGTATTTGTTCTATTAATCTGTCTGGCATTTATCCAATAATCGAATTATAGGACGTATGTATGATTGGTGTTAAGATAAAAATGATTTCGGTGCAACCCTTTTCACGTTATGTTGCGAGACTCAACCCTCCTGCAGATGCAGGGAGCCTGAGTCATATATCGTTCCGCTGCATCAAGAAGGATTATCGTTCTAACTGCTTAGGTTTAGAGGTCATTTGCATTCTACCAATATCTTATCCCTACCAACGCTTCGTGAACAGTATACGTTTGTAAACACAACTCATGTGGGCGAGTTAGAATCTTTTTCTATTATATTCTGTCAAGCCAGCAATTATAACCGCGTTAGGCACTCAAGACGACGTCGGCACAATCGCAACACCGTGGCGCAAAGAAAACAATCTCAAGAGCAGTCTTGACTCTTGAGCCGCGGAGCAGTGTCGCGGTTCCTGTCTGCCACTACACTATGCTACACTTCGCTACGCTCACTTATGCGTCCACAAACATAGCGTTATGTTCCCGCTACGCCGTGCTATACAACGGCTGCGATTTCATAACGGGGCGTGGCATGAACAATGACGTATGAAAGAGGTAATGCGCTCCAGGCCGGCAAATATGGCACTCTTCAAGATAAGAACACGCACAACGTCCCATTTACGGTTTTTCTCGCCTTACGAAAGTCAAGTTGAATTGCCGAGAGCCACCTTTCTATAGCACGCGTTACGTCACGTTGGGTCGTAGATAGGGAGAATCGGGGCTCATTTTCAACTTTTACAGACGGTTTTTTTGTAAAAACGTAAAATTAGAAGCAAATGTCATTAGTGTTGTTAATTTTTCAACTGTTACAACCTAAGAGCAAAATTATTGTATCATTGGTCGAGTGGTTGCAAGTGAGATTGCCGATCGCGAGGTCCTGGGTTCAAATCCCGGGTCGGGTTCTATTGGATTTTTCTAATGTAAAATTTCTATTAGTGACTCGGGGTTTTGATCTGAGCGCGGTATTGGTCAATAGACTCACCACCTATTCCATGGGACTTAAACGCAATTAGTGAAATGTGGCAGTGTATTACACTCTGCCTAATTCTTAGGGGATTACGGGCGCGATGTTACGTTATAAGACAAAATTTTATTATCGCAACGTGTCTACTTGACTGCCTCGTTGGTCGAGTGGTTGCAAGCGCGACTGCTGATCGGGAGGTCCTGGGTTCAAATCCCGGGTCAAGTGCTATTGGATGTTTCTAATTTAGAATTTCTAGTAGTGACTCGGAGTCTGTATCAGTGCCCGGTGTATGGCAATAGGCTCACCACCTATTCCATGGGACTTAAACGTAACTGGTGAAACGTAAGAGTGTTCTACACTCTACCTACCCCTTCAGGGATTACAGGCGTGATGTTACTTAGCAAAACTTCTCAGATGTACCTTTCCTATATTTGCTGGTAGACGAGTATAAGCCGTAAAAAGCCAACCACGTAGTGCGCTGATTCAGAAATTTGCCGTCTAAAAACGTAAAATCTCAATCGTAATCACACTTCGATTGATAGAATATTGTTCTATATAAGAAGCAAAGGACCTTGCGGACTATGCGATTTCCTTATTCAGTCAGTATCGCTTCATTCGTGACATTCTGTAAAATTTACATGGGTCGTAATCTGTCTTCAAACCCTTAAATGACCACAATCAATATTAATGATCGCCCAACTGAATCTGACATGATTCTCTCTGGTCAGATGTGTATCCACACAATATAATTAAAGCTACATGAATTTTAAAATATACTGCGCACTGTTTTGTAAAATCAAAAACGAGATTCGTTTTGAGTCCGTTTATTTATAAAATGCTTTCTTTTTTTATACAGAGATACCTCGGAGTTTTAAAACCCAAAAAATATCGGGATACAACTAATCCTTATTGCTACTAATTAAACGCCTTCTAACATGTTAAGAATCATGACTTAATTTTAGATGTTTTGAAAAGACAAGCTACGCCATCCAATTAATTTATTAATAAAACAATCCATTTTCCAACCTAGTTACATATAAATATCTGTTGACATCTTGCTCTTTGACCCTGACTTTGATATCAGTGTACAATCACATACAACAATGATTTGATTTGATTGTTATTATTTGATTTTATTTAATTATTTGAACTGATTTATTAATTACTTTATTTGATTATTATTCTATTTTAGAACGATTGCGTAGTGTGCGATTATAATATATTTTTTGATGTCACATCATTTGATATTTGTCCATCGTTATTTCCATAACGGACCATTTGAACCAACATCCAGTACAACTGCAGTATTTTGGCCAAACATTGGCCTATTGGAGCCGACATTCAGTTCGTTTCAAATATACTACAACGCCGCAAATATTTTTTACAGGCTCAATCAGCTGAAAACTGTCCGCGGATTCTCATTTTCGTTACGTCACTCTGACGGATATTGCGTCACGGCTTTTTTGCTGCAATTCCTTCCATTAGTGGGGAATAGGGGATAGGGGGCACGGGGAGCGGGGGGAGTGGGGAATGTAGGGAAGGCAAGATTGATTACGTTCTCACGCACAACTCGACATGAAAGGTCGTAATTAAATACCGTGTTCCTGGAAAAATCGTATGATTACTTGAGTGATTGTGTGAGACTACAATAGTACGATGCTAGTGTAGTTCTATAAAGAAATTAAACAGTTTATATAATTGTTAGCCGTTAGTATTGACGGCCCAAGGTATAAGTTTTAGCCTCGAGAAATTAGGGGCATCCCCCGCGCGATAAAATTTTTTGATGTGAAGTTTTCCTTAAAAAAATATTTCTTTCTTTTCTCGAAAGCTAAACCTGCACACCCGAGAAATCTTCCTGGGCTCCCAAGGGAATGTTGCATCTACCGACACGCTTTGTTACAGTGATATGTTAGCTTAACCATTTGTGTCCTACAAAGTGCAGTTGTCTTGTCCTAAAAAACGGTTGTCCTAAAAAGCACAGTTACAAATACAACAATATTAGTTTCGAAACTGAGAATGAAGAATGAAGGAACGTAAGCAATTTCCAACACATCATCTTCAGGTAAGACAAGAATAAAATTTTTATCTGATAACAGTTCTAAGTATGTCCAGGTAGCAGATAGCAGATCTTAAAATTAAGCAAATACTTAGACCTGTTCTAAAATCAAAAACAACTTTAAAAAATTGTCTTCCTAACATACAATGAAATTAACTAAATGTTTAGTGACATAATTAAGTATAGTTCGAGGAGACATCCTCATCGCCTCATCATATTAGGCGGGAGCTGATATAGGTCCGAAACTAGTCGGGCCATCATGGAAAGAAGACGTGAGTTAAGACGGTACATATATAATCATGTGTATGAACCCAGACGAGACGTTGAATAGTAAAATTATTGCATATATAGATACAAGCAAGATTCTAAATAGAACAGATAGACAAACAATGCAGTAAATAGACAATAATTCTTGTTGTGTACAATACATCGACATGGCGTACAAAAATTCAAGTCCGGCTATATCAAAGACGGAATTGAACGGAGACAACAATAAGGCGAGACGATCCGAATGCGCGACTTATTGCAACAGATTCCCTTTGAAATAAACTCTACAGAACCGTTACTTTCCATTATCCATAGCAATACTTCTGGGTTCCGTAGCCCACTAGCGTATTTGAGTAAAAACTTCCTAGGACGAACTCTATATTATGTAGTCTTGCGATAGATGGCGTTTTTTGTTACGAAAATGCTAATATCTTTTGCATCTGATTCCTTAAATAAAATACGATATAATATATATAGATATACAACATTAAATATATTGAATACTCGCAATGTCTTCAACTTTGACACTAAAACGTAAGACACGCTTGTAATCCCCGAAGGGGTAAGCAGAGAAGTACAGTACACTCCCACGTTTCACCAGTTGCGTTTAAGTCCCATGGAATTGGTGGTGAGCCTATTGCCATACACCGGGCACATACTCAGAGTCACTACTAGAAATACTAAATTAGTAAAATCCAACAGTACTCGAGCCGGGATTTGAACCCAGGACCCAATCGGCAGTCGGGCTCGACTAACGAGGCATTCATTTGGTTTGTCGGTCAACTTTGATACTAATTTTGTATTTTTCTTCCCCCCTTTAACAGTAAGCCAGTTAATCGAATATAATAATCGACCCATTTGTTATTCCACTGTTGGAATATGGGTCTCCTCTCATATTGAGAGGGTTAAGGCCATAGTCGATAGGTCCAAAGGCCATATAATCGAATATAACAATCGTTTATCCAACTCGTTGCTCGATTCGCTTGCCATATATTATTTTAGAAACAGAACCTCAGCGACACTATCCACATACCTCACTGCAAATTGCCCGCTCCCTTTATCTACATCAGCAAACGCTTCGTGATTTAATGTTACCCACCCCTGTTCCTCTGCTTTAAGTGGCAAATAAAACCTTTATTTATCGACACTGCCTTTATACTTAACTCCAACACATGCGACGGTCCGCGGTGGGATTTAATTATTTTTTATTTCCGTTCGGACAAAATTCGAAGTTTTATGAACTTTTTATTCCATCGCTATATTAAAGATGACAGTGTTTGAGTTTTCAAAATTTTGATGGCAACGTTGATGTGTTTGTAAACATTTCTCTTAGAATAATGATGACTTTTAATTCATTAGTCTAACAAAAGATTAGGTAAGAATGTAATCCCCGAAGGGGTAGGCAGAGGTGTGTAGTACACTCTGACGTTTCATCTGTTACGTTTAAGTCCCATAGAATAGGTCGTGAGCCTATTGCCATACACCAGGCACAATTCGTGACTCCGAGTCACTACTAGAAATTCTAAATTAGAAAAATCCAATAGCATCCGATCCGGGGTTTGCACCCAGGACTTTCCGATCGGCAGTCGCGCTTGCAACCGCTCGACCAACGAGGCAGTCAAAATGACAATTAGATTTATTAATTTTAATAAATTTTATTATTATTAATCGCAGAATCTAACAAAACATTATTCTAACAAGTACACCGATTACACTCATGTACGAATTCCTGTTGATATCAAAAAAGCTCTAATACATTGTTTTGTTTTGCTCCGCTCCCCAGTCGTTCCCCCTGTTTAAAGGACAAACAATCCTTTATCAATGGCCACGAACCCATCGGATCGCGCCCGCAGTGTGCGGTCACCCTATCGCGCGGTTCACTTTTGTTTATTGTATTTAAAGAATGGATCTAGGAAATTTATTTTTTGCTATTCCGTAACTGATTTACATTTATTTATAAAGTGAGTGTAAAAAATGAGTAATATATTTTGTAGTATACTCAATTTAGGATGGACTAATTCTTGCATTTATTAACAAATCGTTTGAATAAAATGAATACTTATGACTGCATTAGTTTACGAAAGTCGAAAGTTTCACTTATGTAAGTCGTTCGGAGTCGTTTAAGTAATGGAAATGATCAATTTGTGGAGAGTAGCAAGGAATACGAATATGTGAACAGCGGAAAAAATATAAGGCTTATTTATAACAAAATTCATAGCATAATGTAAAGCGTCAAAAATCAAGTCATCATAAAATATTTCTAAACGTAATTGTGACAAATTAAAATGTCAATGAGACACAAAATGCAGCCATGTTGTATTACGAAGATAAAATTTAATTAGTAATATTAGGTGACGTTAATTTAATTATTAATATAAGGTAATCAAGATGACGTTTCGACATTAACTTTATGACTCTTTTCCTTGTGGTGGAGTAATTGATAATAAAATTTTTATCGGTCGTAAGGAACCGAGCGGATCGGCCGCAGTGTGCGCTCATCCTAGCGCGTAGATTTGGTTTCATTAACTGCCACAGAAAGCTTCCGCTTATTTAATATATGGATTCTATAAGTAATATAAAATAATGTAGTAATCAGGTAACTTTTACTCTATGGTTAAAGCCATAGTCTGCCACGCTGCCAAGTGCGGGTTGTCAGACTTCACACACCTTAGAAATTATTTTTTTTTACAAATTCTAAGATGTGCAGGTTTCCTCACGATGTTTTCCTTCACCGTTAGCAAGTGATATTTGAACTTAAAACGCACTTTTGTAAAAAGGTGCAATATGAGAGGAGACCCATATTCCAGCAGTGGAATGACAAATGGGTCGATTATTATTATTATTATCTACTGAACATCACGCGTGTAATCCCCGAAGGGGTAGGCAGATGAGTGCAGTACACTGCCACGTTTCAGCAGTTACGTTTAAGTCCCATGGCATAGGTAGCGAGCCTATTGCCATTCACCGGGTACCAATTCCAGACTCCGAGTCACTATTAGATATTTTAATTTAGAAAATTCCGATAGCACCCGACCCGGGATTTGAACCCAGGACCTCTCGATCGACAATCGCGCTTGCAACCACTCGACCAACGAGGCAGTCAATTATTATTTACTATTTTTTATTATCCAGTATTCATAAATTTCGCAGTAGGTAACAGATAAAAAAGTGACATCTGAAAATAAAAATCATTTAAAACAAAACGACAACGCTTGGACGTATAATGTAATAAGAATGAATATCGATCTCGAATTCCGTAGAGAACTCATAGCGTAACGGAAAAATGATAATAAAACACAACATTTAGAACTGACCGACAAAGGAGATCTCGCAGTAATGGTACGAGACACAGAGTAAATTACCCGAGGCGGGCGAACAAAGAACATCGCGAGACTGAAGAACAGCGAGAAAAGGCATTGATGTAATACAGTAATGTACTCGTACATATTATATTGATTTCAATAATGCAAGACCGATAGGCGCGTCTGACTATTCATAGCCGCCTTCTGACATTTATATTTTTTCCTCCATATTAATGCCAACGGACGTGCGATAAAACAATTGTTAGATACAATAAGGGACGAGTTGAGTGCCTCGTTGGTCGAGTCGTTGTAGGCGCAACTACCCGGTTCAAATCCCGTGTGCTATTAAATTTTTCTACTTTAGAATTTCTAGTAGTGACTCGGAGTCTGGAATTGTGCCCGCTGCATGGCTATAGGCTCACCACCTATTCCAACGTTTAAACGTAGCCGACGAAACGTGGGAGTGTACTACACCCTCTGCCTACCCCTTTGGGGATGACAGGCGTGTTGCTACGTTTATAATTAAAAGCGAATATGTACATATAAGTACTCGTACATCGTCATCATCATCATCATCAGCCTATCTCAGTCCACTGCTGGACATAGGCCTCCCCCAACGAGCGCCATTGCGCCCTGTCCTGGCTTGTCGCATCCAGTATATACTTATAAAAAAGCTGCACTTTCTATCTCTTTCTGTTTCTATTTCATTTTCTATTTCGCTTTCTCCTTGTAATTTTTTCAGTTGTAATTTAGTGTGCAATACAGCATTTTGTATCGATAAGAGTTTTTAAGTAGGTGATATGGACTACTTATTGTATGCAATAGAATTAATTAGAATAGTAGAAACGAAGAAAAAGTACCAACTCACACTGACCAATAAAAGGAAATGAGAACAAGGCGAAGACAGACGTTCTGTGGGTGAATTTACTGGGAAAGAGGAAAAACGAGGCTCCTGTCAGCCGCAGTGTTTGAAGGGAAATTGTGCTTAGTTTTGATGTGAAATAGAATAATAATGGACACCTCAAATGTGTGAAAATGCTGAATAATTCAGTCAGAAACACCAATTGGGTTTTGAAATATATTAATTTCGAATAAAGTTATCGTTTTAAGCACCTATCACTTGTGGAATAAATCAGAATAATTTAAACGTGTTTGCTCAACTGAGTTGAAAATGTCCACACAATATTTTACGCCTTACACCGCCATTTTATCAAAATATAATTCAATATTTGAGCTACTTTTCCACATTTATATGCAATAACTGATATTTTCAGGAGAAATATTTGCATATCTCCTGTATACACTAATAGACGCATAAAGTGAGTCATTATCATAGTTTAAGCCGGAAGTGACAGATTTCAAAAGTTGTTTAAGCGTTTGAAAAAGCTCTTCGACCAATTAATTTGGTTCTTATTGTAGTACGAGTACTTCTGAACAATCGCATAGGTTATATTTAAAATTTTCTATAAAGACTACTATCAGAATCAGAAAACGAAAATTAATAGAAAACGAATAAAAAACTGTCAAGAAACGAAACAAATATTAGGATGTTTTGTTGCGTTTTGTTATGAAGCAAATTAGGTTTTATTTTATCTGATATTTTGCCCGAAATGATAAAACGAGAATGAACGTAACATCACGCCTGTAATCGCTGAAAGTGTAGGCAGAGGATTGTACATATAGACTCCCACTTTTTACCAGTTACGTTTAAGTCTCATGGAATAGATGGCTGTACACCGGGCACAATTCCAGACTCTGAGTCAATACTACAAATTGTAAATTAGAAAAATCCAATAGCACCCGATTCGGGATTTGAACCCAGGACCCAATTGGATCAGTACCTACTTTTCAGATCTCAAGTAATGTAAATACAGACCAATGTGGAACAGAAGAAGAGAAATCCAGGGGGAAACAATTCTAGGCAGTCTTTCCACTAGTATAAATCATTGCTGCAGATACATTTCCAATAGTGTGACATTGAGAAAATGAGCAAACGCGGCTCCTCGTGTGTGCCAATATATATACATCAATTCTCACCTGCTAACATTTTCCTTTCTGTTGCGTCCACAACTAAAACAACTGTATTATTTCTGGAAAAACCTTCATTTGAATTATTAACATAAATGAACTTTTTCTCCAATAACTCATCACGCTACCTTCCTCCCTCGTCAACATTCATACCAATATAAAAACAATTTCAGTAATGTCGGTACAAACGACGTTATATTTTACAGCGCGTTCACGATTTTCACAATACATTAAGTTCAATATAATTTGCTGAATTTCATAAAATCTGGGCCCGCAAAGTTACATTAGTCTTGAAAAATACCCTCCGCGAACCGCTCACTCGCCATTAATTTCCGAAGTCGTAAAAGTCCGTCCCATCCCCGTATCGCATCTTCCAAATTTTAGAATCTACTAAGTGGAAGTATTTTAAGTGTATTAAATTTAAAAGTTTCACGATGATGTTTCAACTCGAGCCTAACTTGCTGAGTTATGAGCGAGTGCGTAACGAGGACCCAGAAGGCTGGAACTGGGTTCTAATTTGTAACTGTAAAGAATATTATATTTTTTTAATAAATAAAGCAGCTTTATTATCGCTACATCATTTTACTTAACATCATTATTATCAGCCTACTCCCGTCCACTGCTGGACATAGGCCATTTATTTACATTTACCTTATTTTTGACATTTTACTTATGATTGTTTTATATTCGTTGAAATAAAGAACTCAATTCTGTCCCCGATTTCCTTCTTGTAAATTATTGTGCCTTTAAATTTGTACAATTTGCAAGTGATTGGTAATTTCACGGGTACAATGTCGTCAAAACTGGTCTTCATTACTACTAATTAATCTGATTCTATTAAAAGGTATAACATCTTTAGTATCCTTTACAGTTCACCAGCTATTCTCATAATGCAAAGCAATTCTCAACATAAGTTCCACCGGAGGGGTAGCTACTTAAATTTAATCTCTCGATGCATTACCAATTCTCGGAACGGCTTTCATGTAGTCTAAATTATCTGCCCCCTAATTACCAGTCAAAATGTTTCAATCAGCTAAAAGCTATCTTTTGGAAGCCTTTCAAACGTTGAATTTCCTGGACGAAATTCACATTTATATGCGTCTGCCTTTCACCTAAAGTTATCGCAGATTTTAGTGCCTCGTTTTTCTGTTGCTTGTAATGTTACAGTCGTTTATATATTAGCAGACACAAAAACAGCAATGGAACGCTATTTTTATTGCGGTTTAAAAATATTAGCGATCTTTTGCAAGTAAATTCCCGATACTATTTCTGTTCGCTGTTATGTTAGAAAATAAGTTTAGAAATATTGTGAACTTAAACAGCACTGGTATGCTACTTTCGATTTGAAGTTTCAAATAAAAATATTGCGCGGAAAACTAAAATACTGGAAAAATCCAGACTGTCCGATGCAGACGTCTCAATATTTCACGACGAATATAAAATGCTTTATTTTTAGTTCTGATTCGATATTTCATGCAGTAAAAACTACTTTGATAAATTGAAAATCCGGGCTTAACAGAGATATTTTATGGGAATGTATAAACAAGTCTCGCTGCGGCTAATGCGGATGGCAAGATGAGAAGTATCCGACGTCAGACGACCAGTACCCTAAGTACTAAAGTTTTGGGTGACCGAATACGGAGTGTAGAACCGACTCAATACTAGGAGCTGGTCTCATTTATTACCATCACCTGAGCTGGTAATCCTTAGAATTGATTCAAAAAAGAAAACGATTCTTAACCTTGTAATGTTTAATAATATGAGTACTAAAGATGATCTGTAGCACACTGGGACACAAATTCCTTTGAAACCACAAGCAACTGTCCATTCGAAGTACTTGCCACTTTTGCCAATCTTAATAAAACGCTTCCTCGAAGTAACGTTTCAAATAGGTCCGTATAGTATTTTCTGAAGCAATCTAATTTAACAGGGAAGGTACGTAAGTGGCGTACCTACTCGTAAATTGCTCGGTACGATTCGCCACACGACACGGCAGTTGCATTTAATCAAATGCGACACGCTTCAGGACGGCCCCGAGTACATTTGTCACGGGCTCGCTACTATAGGCGTTTGTATCATACTGACATCTAAGGTTACTATGTTTGCCCTCTCCGAGACTCACAATGAACAATCGTATAAAATGACAGATTCCAAATTCAAAAGTAATATATTTCTTTTATTGTAAGAGTATTTATGGCCAGTAAATAGATCATACAAGTTGTACTTTACAATTTTTATCAACGCTTAAATAACGCCCTGGCTTCAAATTCCGATTGGGGTACTATTGGATTTTTCTAATTTAGAATTTCTGGGAGTCACTCGGAGTCTGCATATGTGCCCGGTGTATGGCAATAGGCTCACCACCTATTCCATGGGACGTCTTTGCCTACCTCTGAGGGGACTACGTGATGTTGGGTTTAAAAAAGAAAAAATCTTCAACAAATATATAAAATTTACTTTATGTTCGCTGATACATAATTTCATAAACAGTTCGCTTGATACTCCTATGAAAAATTAGTTCAGCAGAAACCAACTCTGAACTCATTAATCACGCGGCTATTGCACAGAATAAAGGTGAAGTTGGAAAAATAAGTACACTCGTACGTCCGTGTATTACGTCGAGATTTCACTCATTAAGGCTAGAAACACACTTGCTACTAAGCACATTCAAAATTTAAGTTAAAAAAAATTCTCTACGCATTATAGTCTAGTCAATAGACATTGTAAGTTTCGACGATGTTAATGTCGATTTTTCAAATAGTCATTAAAACACAATTAAGATATTCATTAAAACTCAGCTTACTAGGAAGTTTTTCAACAGATTGCGGAATGAAAACGCTAAAATGACTGGCCTTTAGCTAACATTAGGTGCTTCTAGGCTTTTCAAAAAACAACAAATCTGTAAATAATTAATAACAAAAATAATCTCAACAGTTCTGTTCCACTTGAGAAATGAATGTATCTACCTATAAAATGGCATCGTTTTGGCAAACGTAGGGTTGGACCCCTATAGCTAGGTGGAGTGATGTTAGTGGCTGGCAGTGGTTGGATGCGAAGAGCTGAAGATCAAGCTCAGTGGCGTGCCGTTGGAGAGGTCTATGTCCAGCAGTGGACGAGAGTAGGCTGATTATGATCATGATGATAGTTTTATAAATGGAACTGATTTTTGAACTGATAATTAAATAACAGGAAACTTTTTGACTACTAAATTGCATAATCGCGACGAAACAGTCCGTCTGTTTCGTCTCTTATTGGAATGGATACGACCAACAGAAAAGTTGGTTAACGTAGTTAGAGGGATTTTGCTCGATTTTTACCACATTTCGCCTGCGAATTGGGAGCGACGTAATTTATTTAGTGTTGTGTTTTGTTCCCGACAATAATACGAAGGACGTTTTTATCCCATTTTTAACTGCCACTGATAATGTAAATTTGTGTTCTTCTGTCTGTGTACGTCGCAGTCTGGAAGGCTATTTTGTTTAACTGTGACAACGGTCTTCTTATGTATATGTCAAATAAAGTTATTGAATTAATGAATGACTGCCTCGTTGGTCGAGCGGTTGCAAGCGCGCCTGCCGATCGGGAGGTCATGGGTTCAAATCCCGGGTCGGGTGCTATTGGATTTTCCTAATTTGGAACTTCTAGTAGTGACTCGGAGTCTGGAATTGTGCCCGGTGTATGGCAATAGGCTCACCACCTATTCCATGGTACTTAAACGTAACTGGTGAAACGT
>DWME01001621.1:0-23962 GCA_018244795.1 Parelbella ahira ahira
CGCTGATCGGCAAATCCTTTCACCACGATGACAAACCCTAAACCCTATTCGTGTTTGTCATCGACACGCTAAGAAGATAGTATAAATTGATAAAGCAGAGGTAGACTAGTGAATAATAAGTGCTTCCATTTCAAGGTTCCTTTTTTTATTCATTGTTTGTTGACAATTAATCAATTGTTTTTGTTGTTCTTTTGATTATTTCCATTTTTGAATTTACAAAAGTGTGTGCGATTTTAAAATTAAATTACTTAATCTATGACTGTGTGTAAACGTTTCAAGTAATCTCCACACTTGGAAGTAATCCATAATATCCTTTAGACTGAATTCTGACAACTCTTGCTTGTTAAGTGTGGTAGTACATGGGACCTTAACCTTGACCCAACGGTATGTTTGTTGCATCGATTCCATAAGCAGTTCATCCCCATATTTGTAAACGATACAAGCACGATTAATTATGTGTACTAGTTTGAGATAGTATGTAATATTATCAGAGAACACAAAAATTTAATGTTTTATATAATTATATTCATCTATATTCGACTCTAATTAAAACGACTGTCATTACACTATACGACTCTAATTAAAAATGTAATTTATTACTGCATATTTTTTACAATAGGATAATAAATTTTAGTAGTCAAGTTCGTCAGCATTAACAGTCAGAACATCTATACAAAACGAAGTTTATAGCTGACCCGGTCCCGGAGTTACGTGCATAGTCCATGGAAACTTGATATGATACTGCGATTCTGGATTCAATATAACGCCATCTATGGTTAAACATGAACTACTAAGAGGTCACCATTTTCATTATTGCTAGTATTTAAAAAATATAGAGCATTTTACCCTAAATCAGCTGTAAGTAAAGCTCTTAATTAATTCATTGTTAGTTTAGATATAGAATATGTTATTGTATGAATGGCTTAGTTAAAATATGAGTAATTCTTAATAAATAAAGATATTCCTGAAATTAAGAGACACCAGTATTATTGAAGAAACAATAATATTTATTATTCAATAGGAGTACGTGTGTATTCCGTAGTCTTCCTATTGTTATGTAATATTACATGAAACCGTCTTCTTCTTAATATCTTTTCTACTACATGCTCAGTTTAAAACGAATTTGTTTTTTGGTAGGCTTTAATTTTGTAAAAATAAATTTCACCTGTAATGCTAGGTTCCCTGTTCTAATTATAATTCGTTTTACTATGGATAAAAAAATTCTGTTTTACAGATGTTTGTAGTCTTTATTATTATTTACTGAGACTTTATTATTATTGAGAAATCAGTGTTGATTAACACTGAATTCTCAATAATAAACTCTACACAAAATGAACATTGATAATCAAAGCACGGACCCAAGGCTTAGCAGTGTAGTTGATTTATATATTTTTTCGCTTTCCAAAAGTTCGTTAGGTGTCCGAATCAAATTATACAATACAAAAATAGTGATTTTTATCCTTGTATTTATTTACGTTAATTTAGTTTTACCTTTTAGTTCTTACCATAAAGTTATTTGGCGAAGGATTGAATAATACGATTCATTGTACAGAGCGAATTCAAATGTTCGCGCCTTTAATATCAAGCGCGACATATTTGTGTCACGTGACCTACATCGATCCAATGGTTGAGCGCGTCTCGGGTCCATTCAACTCAGTTTCGGGCAGCGACGGGGAGGGACACTTCACAACACCGATTCTATTCATACATAGGAAATATTTATATGTTTCTGTCCCTCTCAGACGTATTGAGAAATAATTAAATGAATGGTGAACGAGCGAAATGGGAATACGTTCGAGTGGAAATTATTATGGGCCAGGCCAGGCCAGTCGCCATGTAGAATTTTTTGGTGTGGGTGTTGTGTCTCGGGATGTCAAACGCTTCAATGATTATTATTTTCAAGTGGACATTAAATTCGTGCAAATCGCAATCTGACTATTTAATCCGTGGGGTTTCAGTGTAATTAGTGGACATATTTCTTTGTGATTGTGAACGATTGATTGATATAAAGGCAAGCAGATAATAAATTGGTGGGGGGCTGCTAAAATACTACGATAGGATAGTAACAACGTTTTACAACTCGAGAGGTGTCGGAGCGCTCATAAAATTTCTCGTCTCGGTGCGGGCGAGGCGAACTTCCATTTTGTTTTATTATGTGGATCGGTTGTTTACACGGTGCGTTGTGTTCTCAATCGCGACAATGGAAAGCGACGGTGAGTGTGTAGTGGTAGTCAGCGGGAGCGGTGGGTTATGAGGGAAGGTGGTCTGCGCATGTTTTTAGTGTGGCGCACTCGGGTGTAATCTGGCATCAGTGAATAAGTAATGGTATTCGATTTTGTGCATCGTGTTGCGCAGTGGTGGCGGGTGGCGGCTGGGCACGTCCATTGGTTAGTCACGGCGGGGAGTACGCGCGGCCGCTCGCGCGTTCCGTCGGAGCCCTACGTAGCGCGATAGTGAGCTAATTGATTTCCGTACGAATGCAAGCATGCGCTATCCGTGTGGAGCAGTACGTCGTCGTTCAAATCACGTTATCAGCTGATTACGCGACTCTAATGCACCGGTAGCCTTGCACCATGAAGTGTTTATAAATAATGTTGCACTCATGGATTCCAAGGCCTATGGTGTTATTGTAAGTTCAAACTTATTTTCTTTACATCACATGTGGGAAAGTGAGCACTAATGGACAGACACAATGTTTATGTGTTCATGGATGTCAACATAATAGCTGTTTTATCATCAGCAAGTCACAATAACAATAACATGTCTTGACAGCCCATCATTTACTTTATCTTTATATCAGCATCTATGTTTTTATTCTACCTATTGCTATAACAAGTAAAGCATATAAACAGTGTAAAATTATTCTGTTATCTTAATTTATAAGCTTTTATACTTGTGTTAAAATATTTGAATTGAACAATATGCTAAAGGCATAACTAAATGTAGGTTTTAAACAATACACTCATGGATCTGAACTAAAGATGAGTTTGATGTTCATTTGAAAAGGACAAAAATTAGATTGAGTCAGTGTTACTTCCTACACCAACATTTTATCAATGGTTATAATAAAGGCAATTTGGCTGAACAATGTATGGGTAAATGATATGAACAGTACAACAAATTGGTACAGGAAAATGACAAATAACATTGTATTAACAAATATAGCGTAAATCAGTGGTGTTTGCTCACCAATAATAGTGTTACCCATTTAAAAATTTATTCACTGAATTATCTCTAGCACATATTTTATACTACATTTGTTATTATTCTTGCCCAATGAAAAACACTTGCACTTTGTAAACAAACGTAACTCCAGATGGTTCACTGTATTTGAAATTTTTATATTAGCAATTCTGTGTATATATATGTAGTATGTAACAGAATAATAACTATATACATGGTCATAATAGCACTCTTTGAAGATATGTAACTTTAATTCCACATCTTTTCAAATATAGGAAAGATAAAGGAATAAAGTTGTTCTAACTTGATATTTTTCTAAGCATCACATAGTTCTGATTTCTGTCTGGTGCAGCACAAAAGGCTTGGTCTATGGTGGGATATAACATAATCATTGAAAAGTGGAAGTGTGCTATACTCCTCTGTCTACCTCCTCGGGGATTACAATTGTGGTGTTACATTGTGATTTTCCATTATGAATTTAACATACATTTTAGCCTTTAACGTATTCCAATAAACTTCTACCTGTTTTTTTTTTATTAGAAGTCTAGTTATTTTTATATGCACTCATAGGTACTTCTACCACAAAGGACTGAGTTAGAGTTCTATCTTATTATAAGTACCAATCATATTTTTTTAATTCCTGTATCCTTGCAATCTGCTTTATCTAGCTTGCTGTATTTAGCTTGCGGTCAAGCAATTATGGATTGGTCAAGTATAAGATCTGCTGTTCGCTGATATCTAGTCAAAGTATGTATACACAAGTTTAATAATTACATCATATAAAGTGATTGGACATCAATAACTATTAATATCCAATGTAATTATATCATGAATGACCTTTAATCACGATGCACAGAGCTACATCTATACATTCAATGAATACATCACCATTGCTTGTAAACCTTTTGTTGCTCTCCAAAGCTGTCTGGAACATCACCATGCCATTCAAATATCTGTATTTGAAGTATACACACAAATAGAACATCATTTAGAACACCAGAACATTAGAATATCTGCAAAAGCGTAAACATGCAGTTTCGCTGTTATGAAAAATTCACTAGAAATTTTGATCAAATTAAGAGCTTACAGTGTTAATTGCAATGCATAGCCAACATTTAATTGTGTTCAGTCTCTTTTCCATATTTCGAATTTATCGTTGGTAGAAGTTCAACGGTATCTATGAATATAATAAAATCACCGTTTTTGAATTATGGGAATACCACCCAAGTCCAGGATGCCGTCGTTATAACAGGTCGAGAATTTTTCACCGGAAGTCAGCGCGCGTCATCTGTGAGAGATGTCCAGTGAAACGATTCGCTGTGTAATTGCATTAGCCATTGTTTTTAAACGGGCCCTGAAACGTCCCTTTTTGGGTAATACAGTTTCGGATTACAAATTTATCGCAGCGAAAAATCTATCGCTTAGATATCTTTTGCGAGGAAGGGATTCATCATTTAAAAATTATTAATTATAAATTAATTATTGTGATCTACAGGACATACAAAGAAACATTAATCGTAAACGTTATAATAATAATAATTATTATTATAACGTTTAATCGTAAACGTTATTGGTCTCATAATAAGGTAGGTAATATTGTTAGATTGCTTGAAGTTCTGTGATCGAGAAATATGACTGAGTTGTCCTTTAATTGACGTAATTGGTTTTCACTGTATTAATTGAAGCAAAATATACATAAGTTTACTACATTTTATGTGCTGGAGTCAATGGTAACAGCACCTCCGTGGGGATCTTCAGAGACCAATGGTCGTCACAATGTGACAATTAGTTACTTGTAGTTAAACCTCTACATAAGAAGAATCGCCCTATAGGTGAAGAGAGAGATATAGAATGACCATACATTTGTTGGATGGATGTGCTTTTTGAACATACCATCAGTGGGTTTAGCTCCTCTGGCTGGCGACGTTTTCTTAGTCGTTACTATTCTAGTGAAAACTGATGTTACATTCGGTCACAGATCTGTCACAGTTCAATTGGTAGATCAGTCGAACAGTGTGTCATTGGAAGTCTTTAAATTTTTTATTGGTTTCTTTCCCATTCTATTTTTTAACAATTCCATTAATATTTATGGATTGTTTAATAATCTAGTGTAGTCGACTGGCAATCATCAAATCGTAAATGATTCAAATATGCCCCAATGTCGAACAAATGGAGTAAATATGTCAAACGTTTTATATTTAACGGTGTTCTCTGTATACACCGCAATGAATCTGGCGTGACGGTAAAGTTCTATGCGATATTTTCTCAAACTTCTCATTCCCCATTAAAATAGTACTGGCCAATACGTGATCAGAAAATATAGGGGTAAAGGCGAAAAATTCGAGCTACTTCCAGACTGTAATTTTTTTCAAGTGGTATTTTCAGTTCTTTAAAGCGGCAGTAACTGAAATCTAATAGGCATTAATATCGTAGTTAAATTAAGCATGGATGAACAAAAACATAGGTGAAATACGTTAATTTATCAAAATTGTGCGGTTTATACTTTTTATGGACACGTTTTACGCATTGAATACTGATGCAAGCGCTAACAGTTCAAGTAGAATCGAATGAATCATCGCAGAAGCAAATATGTTACCGATTACTTCAACTTTCAAGAATTTTAATACCTATAAACCTAAAATATTTAAATGTATACTCATTGCTATTTTCTATTTTATTGCTGCACATAATATGTTTGTATATTTTGTTATTAGCACATTATTTTGATTTTTATATATCTCCCCATCAGTTTCCTTACGAAGTAGGCAGGCACCACCAAGTGTAAAATGTCTTGATATATTTCGTAATATAATGCACCTAAATATGTACCGTTACCTAAGGGTGTATAGAAAATATAACACTTCGCCTGTATTCTCCATAGGGGTAGGTAGAGGAGTGTAATGGACCTCCACAAATCACCAGTTATCTTATAAATCCTATCACGTGCTTGACTTGAGTGGTTGGAACACTTGGCTAGTCAATTTTAAAATATAAATATAACATTAATAAGTGTGTAAAGATAGAAATATATAGCACTCAGTGCTCTCTGCCTACCAAGTGAAGGGCCTGGCGTGATGATCTAATAATATAACAATAATAATAACAAAATATACTCGTCGTTCTGTTCATGGAAGAGATCGAATCCGATGATACGTTCTGATTACTTGTGTATGTAAAAAACATCCATAATCGCTTCGACGTCCCAAATTGTAAAATGTCCGTACAATTTCTTTACAATTGGACAATTCGTACACTATCGATACGATCTGCGTGCGTCACTTGTTACGCTACACGCTCTCCTAAGGGCGCTTTCACACTGGTACGGTTTACCGAAACGGATTTACTTCACGGTTTATTGTATAGGATTTTAACCGTATCCGATTTTGTCACACCGTGTGAGTTTTTAAACGCCACTGGCAACTGTATGCGAAAAGCGTTTGGGTGAGCGGTATAAGTGTATATGCACCCTTATATGGTTCTTAGTTCCGAGATGGTATATAGCATTATTGCTCGTTTTACTTTCGTTATCTGGCTGTCAGTTTACGTACTTCGCGTACTATATGTTTATTTGTTGGAGTGAGGCGTCATACTTGTGTTGGTGCGTTGAGGTTCGGCTAGTGTCTTCAGTTTAAGAAATTTCATCAGGTCGAGATAGACTCTGTTTTATTAAGCTCGTGATTTCCTGGGATTTTGTCTTTGAGTATTTTCAACATCGTTAGAAGTACCATGACAGGTGTGTAAAGATGGAAACATGGCACTCGGTGGTCTCTGTTCACTCCGTAATGCACCCGGCGTTATAATACAACCATAATAATAAAGAAAAGTTCAGTTCGCACAGTAACACAATCAACTTTTATATATGTACACTATCAACATAATTATGTCTGTATTATGTAACGAAATCCAAGGACGTTGCCGACCAGATTGAACATGTTCCGACTTGAGTCAGCTATTCCGGTCACAAGTTGTTGATTTGGATGAATGATTTTATAGATTTACTCCTTTGTTTATCAGATACGATGTTGCAAGCTCGAATGAAAGCGTTGTTCATATAAATATCCATAGGTGATGATGACATTAATTCTTTAATAACTTTTGTACTGAAAATGTGTAAGTAGCTTTTTTAAATGAGTCTTTTATATGAATCTTGTGGATGTGCTTTTCATATACTTTTTTTTTCAAATTTTTTTTTTAAGTGGCTAATCTTTTTTATCGCTGACGTCACTTATCTAGATTGTACGGTGTGTGTAGTGTGTACTGTGTAGCGTGGTAGGTAAGTATATAAATAAATTACATAATATATTAATATTATATTCATCATGTTTTATGTAATTAAGATGATTTGCTGGTTATTATCCTTTTGAATCATGAAATTAATTCTCTAGCACTTATAATTAGAGCAAGTAATACAGATAACATAATGAATATATTTCGTAATATTTTTTTTTATCCTCTACAATAGAGTCGAGTGCAACCTGACCATAGATTTTGTTCGTTTTAAAATGTCATTGGCCTTAGTCGCCTCATAGGTCAAACTGAAATATAATATGCATGTATATAATGTGTTTATGTACAGCGTTTAGCATTCATTCGCTATTTAATGTTTTTCTCTTTCCATCACTTTCGTTTTAAGACACTTCCTACTGAGCCTTTGTGAAAAAAACGAAGATTTTGATTTCTTACTTAATGGGTTAAAACTTAGTAGACTTTCATCATAATCATGTACTGTCAAGAAAATTAAATGTGATAATTAAAGTATCCATCCTCTTTGAAAATACATGCGATACATAAAACAGTCATTTTTGATAGGAAACAATTAGAGGTCCGTAGATTAGCACTCAAAACGTAACATCACGCTTGTAATCCCTGAAGAGGTATAATAGACAATGTAGTACATTCCCATGCTTCGCTAGTTGCGTTTACATTCAACTATGGAATAAGTGGTGAGCTTGGCATGGCAATCCATACACATGGTCACAAATTCAAATTTCGAATCACTAATAGAAATATTAAGATAGAAAAATTCAATGACAATCGAACCGGGGATCGAACTTAGGACTTTTCGATCAGTAGTCGCGTCTGCAACAATTCGGCCAACAAGGCAGTTGAGCATTAAATTTTAAAAAATCTTGCCGCAATTTATACTCTGCTGATTTTCATCTCTGAATCGGGGAGGATTTATTGATGAAGTTAATTCAGCAAAACGGGAGAAATCGCCAAGCCATGGGTACCTCGTTTAAGCCTTTTTGTCGATCCGTTCACTGGCATTTGCAGAAAACTTATTTTGCTGAAGTACATAACGTGGAGCTGTGTCCTTAAGTATATATGGAACGTATTTACATCTTTTCAAACAAAACAAAAGACAAATTCCAGTACGTAATTCATTCTTCCAATTCATTTTTTTTTTCTGTAAACGGACTGGCAACTGGCAGCAAAGTCCGTTGCCCTGTAATTGAGCAATTTACCGTGTATGGCGTTTACCATCCGACCATTCCACTATCCGACCATCCAGCCATCCAACCATCCAACCATCCAACCATCCAACATCCAACCATCCTGTAAACAAGATTTAAATAATTCAGTTAACGTAACAGCATCTCGGATTACACGTCAATTATATCTTGAATGTGTACGATTTTTCACAACCAAAACGACACATCTTCCTAATAGTTGTACATTCAACTGTTAATGACTTGAAGTATTTAAGCTAACTCATCGGTGGAAATGACGATCTTTTTCTTACATACTTCTTTCTTTCTTTCTTACTTACGTCATTACATAAGTATTGTAATTTTTTCATTAAATTTTTTCAATTGCTTTCGAGTAATGATTATATATACTTGATTATATAAATATGTGCCGGCTTAACTTAAGTACGTTTTTCGGGATGACCCGTCTAAACTATGAAAGTCTATCTTCCATTATAGCTGTAGAATAATTAAACAAAGTGCATGTCTAGTGGTCTAGGTTTAGATATTGATCTAAACCGGCTATTTTAAATAAACTGAAAATAGCCCTTAGTAGCCGAGTGAACCGACACACGAGTCTATATTCGTTAAAAATTATCTCGCCGCTACGTTTTATTTGTGGGTTTGATCTCGTTCTGCCCTTTTTGTTACCGTTGTCTCTTTTCTAAATAGCCCCGTATAAATGTTAGTACGTTTGTATTCGTTGAGGGAATTAATATGTAATTAAATTTCAGATGTCATTTATTTAATAAATGTTAAAATATTGTACATGAAATTTAGTGTTAGAATGAGTAAGCTTTCGACCTTGTCATTTTACGAAACTGCTTTCAACTGGATCTCTACAATATTTGTCAAGACACGAACTCATAAGCAACTTTTTGCTATTGTTGGGACGGACAATAGAGCGTTTCTGTCGGGGTTCAACATTGATCATATCTATTCAATTTGTTTATGAAAAAGTCGTTTTCAGTCGACAACTTTGGTTCGTGTATATTGAAACGATATTTGTTTTACAGTTTTAATACAAAATTGGTGCCATTAATCGTTAATAACTTGTATTAACTAGTCAATAAATATTAAGATGACCTTCTATTTATAAAAATTCAACATTTTTTGTTCAAAATACTGGATTAATATTTCTAGTTATTTCAGTCAAGTATGATAATGATAAGCATATTTCTACATGCATCTCAATATTAGTTTTTAGGACATGCGATATATATGACTATGCCTTAGATCAGTACTAAAATACATCCAAAATAGGGAATTAAAAATGGCTAATTGTCTATCCGTCAACAGTTATTGAACTGTGCGATTCTGTTCTGTCCCATAATTGATGAACTGGGTGCCTTTTTTGTCTTTTGCAAGTAATATACTTAGACGTCGATTTTTTATTGAATCATAACAAAGGTAATGATTGTAGATATGACTTTGTGTGTTTGTGTTACGCTTTCACGCCTTAACTACTAAATCGATCATTATCAAATTTTATACACACATTGTCAGGGGTACGGAAAAGGTTATAGGGTACTTTTTTTCCAAAAAAAATACTGTTCTCGAAAGGACTAAAGGACCGAGTCATACGTAGTTGTATTTTCGATTGTCTTTGACACGTTTTTAAAGATATCAATGCAAACGAAGCCGCGGGTAAAATGTACTTATTTTATAAATCGATGTGAGGTTTTAATGAAGGTTGTAAAAATGCCCTTCTATGTTAAAGTTTTATCGATTATATTGTGATACATAGAATTAACTCAGTTGTTATGGACATCAAATATGAATCATTTTATTTAGTAGGCAATTATTGTTTTTATTTTAATTCAGTTTATAGGGAAGAGGCAGAAGTATCTGAATCAGCCTACGTCTATGAAGGGAGTGATAAATGTAAAAGTAACTGATTAATAAATAATAATAATTATTTTTAATTCAATTGTCGATGGGTAGAGTCAAGGATTATTTAAAATGTTTTTTACGATCAAATTATTATTATCTGGAAATGTACCTATCCTGAAACAAAGTTAGCCTGTCAAAAATTTTATTATTTGTTCAGACTCTTGCTTAACGGTACATTTACGAAAGGACTGATGATAATAATTCATACAAAAGTATCTTGATTTTAGCTCAGTTTTCATGCCGAGAGCTACGAGCGGCTCACCGCGTCTAACAAAGGTTCGAGAGGCGATATGAAACCAAGTATCCTACCTCTCACCTTACCTTTGTAGCGTGTATCGTGCACTAAGCGTTCCGTACTTATCAAACGTTACATTTAAAACATCAAATATTAACAATCGAATTTTGTTATTACACCTATGTACATTTTAATTAACAGAAAAATATCGAAATCTTCAATTGGAACAATAATTTCTATCGTCTAACTAGTTGCTTCACTTTACGGCCCACTTGAAGGAAAATTATTTAAAAGGATTTTTGCTAGTGAATTTTCCTTATTGAAGTCTACACACATATTTACCCAAACTAAATCGAGTTAATACATAGGAAATCCTGTCGCCAGATAAAAAACAAACACCGAAGTAGCATTCTTCACTTAAATACACACTAGCGTAGAACGAGAACGTGTATGTATGTATGTACAATGTACATAATATGTATGTACATATGTAGGTACATGTCATTAAATTAAACCAGGCTCTCGTGTGATCTTTTATAGGTGTCTGCTACATTTAATACACTTTTAGAGTTGTTTTTTACACCAGCAATAAGAATATACACAGCGAGGCTGTTACACCAGCTTATGTCATCCGATCGGAACTAGTTTCATGACTAGCAAAAAGAGGAAAACCACCGGTGAGTAATATAACTGGGTAATTGATACATATATATTTGTATATGCATCTTGTAGACAAAGGAATAAAGCGATATCGAGAGAAGAGATTGAAATGACCTGGGCAAACATTTAAATTGCACTATGAATATTAAATTTACCACAAGCTATTTACTATCGTTTTACCATTAAGGTCGCTAGCAAGGCGAAGCTATAATATATATTGTAGTAAAGCACATTGCAGTATATTACAATATTTTTACTATAATATATGTATATGTATGTTATAGTAACGCCTGTTACAGTGTATTATAATGTATTTTCTTTCACTTTCTTGCGTCGTTAAAATATGTAACCAGATAATGACAGGATATTTCTGATCTAATATGGTATATATTATAGCACAGCATATTATAGCTTGGTGTGTGACGATCTTTGTCGTCTAACAATGGTTCATGGAGCTTAGAAAGCTAACCAGCAAAAAAATCAAGCCAAATATAAGGAAAACTAAAAATAGTTTGTTAGTATTGATTGGTATTTCTTTTTAGTTCTTATAATAGTCCTACTTCGCTACACATCTGCCTGCTTGATAGGTTAATCGATATGACTGCTTTGCAATCTAATTATATACTACATAGATTGAACTCGTCCTCATTTAAATAATTTCAGTCGAAGACATTTCAGTCTTATTCGTCAATGGCAATATGTGGCACTAGTTTCTGACATACAGGTATTGAATTCATGTTAGATTTGTAACTTAGACACAACACATTAAAATTGAATTTGTTTTATTTGCGACGCAGACACAAAATAATTGAATTTCATGAATCTTAATTACATCGGCTTAGGTGTGTTAATATAATAAATGAATGCTAAATATTCAAATTATGAATATAATGGAAATGCTCCTTGTTATTCATGACTCATCAACATGATCGTTTAAATCTTCATAAACCAGCATTATTTCTAGATCCCTAATGTGATAGGTTTTTGGACTGAGGATCCGTCGTTTGGGCCAAAATGATGAACAGGCAGTATATTTTCGAATTGTTCTTTTGTGTTTTGAACATATCTTTGAAATAAATAAGTTAGAGAAATCTTCAATGTTGAACTGTTGAAATAAGGAAAGTAAGCATTGATTTTTACTGCATGAAATTGTAGAGCAAATGTGTTTTAACCCTAATGTCAATAAACGGGTGAGTTGTAATGACGTTGTTGATTTAAGTGCGGCCTTTTTAAATGTTAGAGGCATTAGAAATAAACAATTCAATTATGTTGTGTTGTGGTTTTAAGAATTATTGAATACAAGTAAACACGAGAGCGTATTCGCACAATCACATGTAGGTATGATGGAAAGAAACCATGAATATGGCAGCCATAGTAATACAAAAAAATAATATAAATATTATTTTTTATGAAAACCATGAAGATTAACCGATATTTAATATTATAGTCTATCCTCCGCGTAGTCTCATATTTTTTCCAGTTACAAATTTTCATCAAAATCAGTCAAGCTGTTCTGTAAAGTTACATCAAATTGGAGTATGATTATGGATTATAGGAAGTTTTTCTTTTAGGTATTGTTAACTGATGAACATGTCACGATATTTGCTCACGTAACGAACCGCTCTTCGATTCTAAAACTATTCCAGACCTACAAAATGTTCATAAGCTCATTCACAGAACAAAAACAGCCCCGAGGAATTTAGGTGTGACTAACGAGAAACGTATCAATGTTCTGCTCCTTCGAAACCGGTTCCGTAAAAATTGAAGGTATTCCTTAAGAAATAAAGCCTATTATACTGTCACCCGCCTATTCAAATCCGTCATAGCCTCCACAAAGATGTAGCTTTCTGTAGGACGGCGTGTGTATATCGTGAGTCACGGCGCGCTGTCCGCGTACTTTGATGAGTCGTTTAGTACAAGTGTTGCCAGTTAAAAATCTATTATGCGTTGTCTTTTGAACGCGTGATATTATTATTGGACTTTTGTATCACTACCGATAATAATAAAACTATGGATAGTACAAAACGTTGTTGTTTTGTTTTATTTTTTGTATAGTTTTTGTGCATAATTTTGTATCGTCGTTATGTCGTTGCACTTGCAGGTATGTCTGGAGACTACTTTATACCACGACTAAGTTACATGATATGTACTGGCAATAAACTTCTTCAATAATATTTATTATATAAAAATGTCACTATGATTTAAGTGTATATTATCCTGTGTATGTATAGCTTAATTAAGACATATATAATATCTTGAGTTTTTTTGGAAATTAACGTGATCAAATGCCTACCCCAACTTTTCATCATCATCTGTATTGACTGGTAGAAAATGCCAATTGGATTTAAGTCCGTCCTTTGTTAACAACAATAACGAATAAACGAACAATATAAATAAATATTATGTGCGTATGTTATTTATCGTCGTTGCGCACATACTTGTATTATAAAACGGAAAACAAATACTTTATTGGTCTCTTGGTAAAACACAAATCATGAACACTCTGTATAGTCATTGGTTTCCAGTTTATTTATTTTCACTCATCATGCTGTGCTATGCGTCTAACTAAGGTCTTTACAGACGGAGCTATAGTATGGTATATTGCATTGATATATTTTGCTATAATTGTGTTGCTATATCGTGACATATGTATTATGTATCTTGCTAATCGTTAATTTTGACAACGTGAGTATGAGATAGATATTACTACAGAAAATGTATTGTAGTATATCGTAATATGTCTATATTATGTATATTATTGTTCTAAGTGTTGTTTATGATTCTAAATGAAATTTACAATTACTATAAACTTTTAATAATAAATTTTAAATGCAACATGATTTTAATAGCTAATATGTGTTGTTGCACTACAAAAATAAAAGTCGGCACCTCAAAAGACAATTATTTTTAAAAGTCTGGCAGATAACACTGTTTAATACGAAAATACTAGTTTTAATAAGTAAAAATTCAGGGTCCGTCGTGATCTTAGCGTTGTCCAAAGACGTTTGGTTTGTAAGAAATACTTTTCCAGGCGATAAAATGTCAAGTTCCTTTAACGATATAAAAGGGTTTACGCAACCGCTGCCTTCTCAATTAAGACCGTTGAATAATTAGTACGCTAATTACTTCGTCATACGTTGAAACGTACAGTGCCGATATGATCTATAAATGTATACGAAGACTTGAAAGGAACAAAATGAAAATTTATCATCGGTGAATTGTGTCCGCTCCTAAAATATAACTTTCCCTCGGGAAAAACGTCATAAAACCGTTTCTAGGCATCAATTGACACACTTATTTCTGCTTACTGACACGGTTTGGGCTGTTTGTGCTGCGTTTTGAAGGTTTACGGTGTCAGACTGTATTCCCAAATCGCTCTGGGAATCGACAGCAGTTCATTAAGGCAGTAATCTACCTTGGAACTCTCCCTCGTTCTTTATTAGATGTCTGTTTATGTCTTACGGTTATATGTCTTCATGTAACCCTATATGGCGTCTTTACGTCTCCTTACAACACGACCTTATGTTTATTATGACTTTTCTTTATAATAAAAAAGTTTTTAATAAAAAAGTCCTATTCTCATAAAAAAAGATTGACTTATAATAAAAAACGACTTTTCGTTTCAATCGTGGGAATTAGGCCGCGTTCTTTTACTAGTTTAGGACTACGTATTCGTCTTATATTTATACAAGATGTAGTATTAACACTATGCAGTATCTATAATATATTTGCAATCGATTAAGAGCATTATATATATGTATTAAGTTTCCGAAAAAGGCGCGAAACTGGTGTGAATGAAGATACTGATTTACAAGAAGAACGTCAGCTTTGTAAAGCTAGGAGATATTCAGCACTCAGTGTTCTCATCTTAACCCGTGAGATGACGATGATATAATAATTAAAATAGAAAGGGTTGGTTAATTTTTTGTCCTCTATAGTTTAAAAAGTAGTTTACTATCTTTTTTTATTGTTAACGTCTACCGCCAATTTTTCGCCATCAATATCTTCGATTTTAGGTGTTACAATAATGAATAAATAAATAAAATATAACTGCTGAGTTAATAGTGTGTCCTCTCTATGTTGCAGGCTTTCGCGCGCAATGAGTGATCCGTGGTAGCGGGAGGTGGCTATGCAGCGGGCTCACGCGGGCGGCGCCTCGCAGCCGCAGCCCCCCGCGCGCCCCCTCTTCCACTCGCACTCGCACTCACTCTACCCAGATATAGATGACCAGGTGATGCTCACTTTGATATCCTGTAATGTGATGTTGTGTTACCTTTGACAAGAGCTATATATAGGCTCGCGATTATCTACGATCTCATCTGAGTTTTCTTTTTCAACAGCCGTACGCTCAGAGTTGACTATGTTCTCATCTGATGTTAAGTGACATGTAGCCTAGACCATTAACATGTTTGACTAGAACGTGCCTATTTAACATTCGAGTTGTACGAATGTGAACAACCTATTGTATTATATGTGTATAGCCTCATATATTTATGGCTGATGACAGGTATGGGAATGACGTCAACTTTGTTTTATTTATTCATATTGATAACATCTGAATTTACGTTGGGTGCTTATTTCTAACGTTGATAGTATTTTCAATGTATCACAGCATTCATGGACCGGTTATATTTATGATTGATGTAAAATTTTATTTTTCTTGAGTATAATTTAATTGTTTCGAAAGTAAAAACAAAAAAGGGACCAATAAAAGTTAATGAACAGTAAATCATCTTTCAACAAAAAAGTGGCAATTACAAAATTAAGTTATAAAGAAAATTAATTTGAAATCGTGTGTAAAATTAAATTTTACGAAAACATTCTACGAGTCACGATAATCGCACTAAGATTTGAGTTCGATTAAACAGTTACGACAATACTCGTAATAATATTATATGCATTTTGCGGGCGAAGGGCGAATTCAAAGTTATTAAGTTATCCGAGCAGGTTGTACGTATGTATGTAGTAATGCTTAACGGTGTCAAACAACGGATTTACGGATGTATGTATGTAGGTCGTATCACATGTGTACTATAAAAAGAACGACGTTTTGGAAATGTAAATGATTTCATTACTAATGTCATCTACGGAATATTACAGATGTTTTGTTAAAAGTTTCATCTAAATATAAGTAGGTATGTGTTTATTAATGGAAACCAAAGTTGAGGAAACTGTTCAAAATCTTGCTGATGCAAACGTCTAGAATAAAACATGATTATATTGTTTTATTGTGTAAATTGTAACGTCAATTATTTCAATAAAATATTATTGTATGAGGTTAATGAGTTGGCCATTTATACAAGTGGCCCAGTAGCGATCGAAATGCGATCGTAATATCGAAATTCGATCATAAAAAAATCAGTTTGAGCGTTGTCTAGGTTCTAATGTCAAAGCTTACGCATAAATATTTCCTCTGCGCTCCTTATTGACAACCTCTGACTCATGTCTGACATTGACAATGGGAACGTAAATAATAAATAAATAAGTCAATTTAAGGTATTTGTACATACTACACATACATTTTAGCGAGACAAACAATATTAATCTATTCTCAATTTGACCTCAGACTTTCACCTTAAACAAACGAGTATATATGCGTGTGTGTGTCAAATGCGTGGTGGTGTGTATAATGTTTTTTTATCGAATATCTTCAAAAAATATTAGTCGATATTCTGCACTCCTTCTCTATATGATCTATAAGTGTGCCAAATTTCATAAACGTATTAGTATATAGATAACCTAACATCGATCCAATACGATTTGTCAATTAGTTGAATTATGTTAAATATGGCGTCATTGTTTTCAGATTCCCGCTTCAGTGATTAGCAGTGTAGGCACAGTTAGCTTATCCCAATCAACGAGCAATCCAACGCCGAACATTACCATGGCGAATCCAACAAACCTCGGCAACGCCAGCAGCAACAACGGGCAAGCGCCCGCACAGCAGACCCCGACGCAGGCGCCCGTACGGAACCTGCCGAAGAAACGGAAATTCATCCCCTCCGAGCTGGAGGAGATCGAGCGCAATTGCGTCACCAACATGGTCGACCGGAACTGCATCAACATTGCCGTCTCAGCACCCCCTCCGACCGAATACCAGGCGCCGAGCTACCAGGCGCCGGTGCTGCAACCCTCTCCAATAGTGCATCGCGCTTCCCCTCACAGTGAACTGAAGCCATTCCCAGTACACTACCCAAGCATTGACTTGTCCGAGTGGCGGGACCACCGGGTGCTGGCCAAGCAGCGGGGTATCTACATCCCAGGTGTGATCCGTCAGGCCGACGGGTGTAAAGTGATAGTTGAACTGGACGGACAGGAGAACGATCCGATAGAGTATAGTGATGTGTTCGGTGTGAACAAATTTCACGTTATAAGCGACGCGAGCCCGCAGGTCAGCCACGTGAAGAAGGGGCTCGCGTGCGTTGTGAGAACTACTGACCCCAGTCGGGAGAGTGTGCAAAATGTGTTCGTTGAAGGGATCGTTACAGAAGTTCATCATTCTCCAATCAGGATCCGCGTTAAGGTGATACAAGATACTTATTACTAACTTATACATGTTTTATTTGCGCAAAGTAATGTCTTCTAAATAATGTTTTTGTAATGTTAAAAAACTATATATTCAACTAGACTTGTAATTTGATAGAATTTTCTTAGGAAAAGTACCTACTGTAAAAATATGTAGTGCTGTTATGTTTAGGTACAATTTACACAACTGACTTTTCACATACTACGCGTGTTGGTTCAGTGGTTAATGTAACCTGACTGCTAAGACGAAGGCCCTGGGTTCAATTCCCAACGGGGACAAAAACTTACGTGATGGACATATCTGCTCTGCGTTTGGGTATTATAAAAATGAATTGAGTAAAAGTCTATGTAAGAACCCATGCATTTATATTTGTACATATAGTTTATCAGCTATCTGGTCACCATAACTTCTACATAAGGATCTGATTGCTGAGTGTGATGTGCCAGGATATATGTGTAGGTATCATTATATAAATCCTTTAGATTATAATTGGTATGTTGTTTTTTATTGTAATCCAGGTCCAGACAGACTCTGAAATGCTATGCAAGGAGATCGTGGAAGTGAAGCGGCCAGATCTCCGTCTGCTGCAGCCGCCGTGGGCAGATGAGCTGGAAGATGCAGGGTCGCACGCTGGGACGGCAATGCTGCCGCAGCACCTGCGTCTATCAACGCACTTATCGGTACAGGTTAGATGTTTAATAATACTAAACATTTATTAAATTCATTTATTTAGAATACAAATAATTACAATTATTAAATATAATTTAATAACTACTGCCTCTTTGGCCGAGTAGTTGCAAGCGCGACTCTCGATCGAGAGGTCCTGGGCTTAAATCCCAGGTCGGGTACAGTTGGGTTTTTCTAATTTAGAATTTCTGGTAGTGACACGGAGCCTAGAGTTATGTCCGATGTGTGGCAATAGGCCCACTACCTATTCCACGGGATGTAAACGTAATTGGTGAAACGTTGGAGTGTCTACACTCTTTTGCCTACCCCTTCGGGGTTTACAGGCGTGAGTTACTTAATTTAATATTTATTCCTTAATTTTAAATTACCAAATGTATTTATCATTTAATTAAATAACTAGTATTTGAATATAATCGTCTAGATTTTTTATACATGAATTATATTTTTGTATTTAAACAAGTATATACAATAAAATACTTCACGTATGACTTCAGATGGTCATGCCTGGCATGACCTTACTTTACGCGGTAGGTAGAAAGATAAACTAAACAGATATCTTCTAACGCTGTTACAGACTTCATCTGCTTCTTCCACATTAATTTAATCTGTTATACATCCATGTGCACTCGTATACCGGCCCAGTAATACATAATTATGGAATATTTGAAAGTATACCTTATAAGTGGTGACGTACATAAATTGCAGTACCCGCTGAGCGAGCAGTTCGTGACGTCGTCGCCGCTGGCGGGCGCGCCGGTGGTGACGGTGGGCGCGCTGTCCAACGGCTCCGTGCGCCCCTTCGACGACTACGTGGACAGCGACGACGACCTGCCGCGCGAGGACATCATGTTCCCAGCTGACTCCTCGCACATGGGTGACCACCACAACTCTATACATACTCTATAATATAGTATATAGTCTTTTATATATACATCTGTGTAAACATATATGTTTTCTTACATACCTTTTACCCTACGCGCAATAAGCTCACCACCCATTCCATGGAACGTAAAACGTAATTGGTGAAACGTGGAAGTGTACCACGGTCCTCTGCCTAACCCTTTGGGGATTACAGGCGCGATGTTACGTCTAACCCGATGCTTGCAGACTAGCGTGACCACTCTCACTTGGGTAGGGCCATGTTCATCTTTGGTTTTAATTAAATAATTTATACCCCACACTCTAGGCCATTCCCACAATTTTGGGGGTTGTTTATGGATAACTTCCTTGATGTGGTTTTGTATCTTTCGGTAACTATATGACCAGTAGTATTGGGTATTCTATAATTATGTTAGTGATAACATACTTTCAATGGATGGACATCTCTAAGCAGAGCTATCTGATCCCAAGATAAACATCAAGAGAGTTTGTATTATGATAACTAGAACCCTGATACACTACATATACTATACATAAAAGTATGTACTTATTAAGATATTTTGACACCCAAACACGATCTGTGCTCATCACACAGACATTAAACACATTCAGGAAAACAAATATTAAGTGATCATATGTTGTATGAACTCACATGTACAAATGAGTCGTTCAGTGGTTTATCAGGAGGATAAAATGCATAGAACTATTGTCCGCAATGTTATTGCAATGGGGATAGGGAGAATGGAGTATTTTTAGCACTTTAGATTAGATACACCATAAATTACTTTCGAATTATTCTAGTTACGTATGTCGCATAGTTCTATTTACTAAGGACGCATTATGATATTTACTAATGTTGCATTGTTATTTTGACTATTTTAGCTTACATATGTCCAGCAGTGGACTCATAATGTTGATGATGGATCAAATAACGTTTTAGCCTTTGAGTATAAAATATTTTAAAGTGATTTATAGACATTGTTTTGCAATTATATTGTTTTTGCGTTTGTAGATTGCAGCACCAACAAACGTAGCAGTCTTCAGAGTCGCGGCAGTACTTCGAGTTTGATAGAAGGCAGTCTCACACCAAGATCTCAACCCCCCACTCCTAGGTAAAATATTGATCCATTAAAAATATATATATTTATACAAATATTTTCTTGATTTTTAACGCTTGCTACCACTATTTCATGACACATTTTTCAGGCATAAGTCTTTTGGTCTCTTGCTATCTTTCGCAGAAATAGTGTTAATTGTCGTTGTAAAACTAAATTGAATACATTTCATGGCTAGATCTCAAGCGGCAACGCCGCACAAGTACAAGAAGGGCGACGTAGTGGCGACGCCTACCGGCATCCGGAAGAAGTTCAACGGCAAGCAGTGGCGGCGGCTGTGCTCGAAGGACGGCTGCACGAAGGAGAGCCAGCGGCGCGGGTTCTGCTCGCGGCACCTCTCGCTGCGCGGCGTCACGCGCTCCGCCAACACGCCGCTCGCGCAGGGCTCCGCGCACACGCCGCACCAGAGGTGCCGGCTCTCTTATATTCATTCATTCTGCCTCTTCCGCTACACTGCTGGACATAGGCCTATCTCAAGCCCTGTCACAACACTTGATCCTCTGCAGATCTCATTCAGCCCCTGCCACCCGCCTTCTTAAGATCATCGGTCCAGTGTGCCGAGGGACGCTCCACAGTACAATATTACTATCATGCAATACATCATCATCAGCCTCTGGGTGTCCACTGTTGGATATAGGCCTTCCCTAATAGGCGCCACTCGTTTTAGTCCTGAGCTTCTGAATATCCAATACACAAATGTTAAAAATATACACTCACAGCTTACCTTAGAAAATTTAGGAATTTTAGATACTGCAATGTCCTCGTCTCTACTATTCTGATTTGGATCCTCCTATTGTTGTGAAAGAGACCCGTGTAAAAATGATGTAGCTAAATCCTCAGCCTGAGTAAATTATAATTTTGCTGATCAGTTTCTAAGTATGAAATTATACAGATTTAAATTCAAATTTACAGGCACACTATACCGATAGTGATCTATGCAACTTTTCTCACAATATGCATGTATTCATAATACGTATTGAAACAAGCTCAGTCCTACAAATTTTGATACAAATTAATTTTAATTTGACAATATCAGTTCTGTTCGACATATTTCTTCTTATGAAATAGAGGTACAAAGAGAAACATAACGCAATGTATAATTACAATTTACTATAAATAACTGTACTGAACGCTTCCTCAGGAGCAGCAGCAAGTCGCTGTCGTCGAGCGGCACGGGCGTGGAGGGCGACGAGACGTCGCGCGAGTCGGACACGACGCCGCCCAGCTACCGCGTCACCGGCCGCTTCGACCCCGACGAGACCGAGGCCGCCAATATGCTCGGTAGACACTTTATTTCTCCCGGATTTTGTATGTCGACATAGTATCTAATGAACAGTCTTGTAGGCTTCTTAAATGACTACGATTTTGTCTGCACAGTATCTAATGAACTGGTTTTTGTTTAATCGCTAAGATTGCGTTTGTGAACATAGTAGCTAATGAGCATTATAAGCGGATGTCGCTGTCTACGATCTACAGTAACATGTGATAAATAGGACTCTTGTTGTCTGTGTTTATATATAATATTTATTGTCACTAATGATGTAAGTGTCACAGGTGGTCAACGCTATGTATACGTCTGTAATTTATATCAAATAGAATTGCAGGAGCAGTACTCTTAATGTTAGTAATTTCAGTTAGTTTTAGTTATGAATAAGAATATAAATTAGTATTAATTAGTAAGAGGTCTGTACGGATGGGTACTGCTAGTAACATTAGTACAATAACTTCTACATATGTATTGTATATACATTAGATGTTACTGCTTTAATTTATAGAAGTATTCAATCGACACTAGAATTTCTTGTATTGTGTGAAATTCTCTGCTACTTAGAATAGTGTACCAATTATAGTACGGAAATGGGTTGTTTTAGGAGCTACTCTGTAAGTAATCTGTCGGATTTAATTCAGAAAATGTAGACTGAGACAGCATCTAATATTTATTGTATTTGACATTAGACAGCATCTAATATTTATTGTATTGGCGTGTGGTTTCGGTGGCAGTGTCGCTGGGCAGCTCGCGGTCGGGCAGCCCGGGCGCGTCGCCGGTGGGCGGCGGGTCGCCGGGCGTGGGCGCGCGCGCCAACGTGTTCGTGCCGATCTCGTCGCCGCAGCCGCCCGACGCGCCGCAGCGCGCGCGCGCGCCGCACCTCGCGCACGCGCACCACGCGCACCACACGCACCACCCGCACGCGCTGCACTCCTACCACCACCTCATCAGGTACCCGCGCACCCCCGCGCACCCCCGCAACCCGCCCCCACGACGGTCTATCTCTATGTATCTCGCTCTCAGATATACATATGTCTCGTTTGGAGACCAAACGACCTGCCCTGTACTTCAAGTTTATCCGGCGATGACTGAGCCGCCATCGAATTAAACTTGTATGTAATGGAATATATTACCTATTAAGGTGTTCGATACTTTGTTTCCTTACAGACCCGAGTTAGTTCGACCGGAAAGAATGAGTTCGCCTGTCGGCGGAGGTGTCGCTACTAGTGTCATCCGAGTGTCGCCGGCTCCTACCTATCATTACCAGGTAATTAGATACTATATTTTTTATATTATTGTTTAATGTAGTTTTGTTATATCCACTTTTTACATTGGTACTTTCTTATAATGAATTTAATAGAACAAATTTTGATTTAATATAAAACTATAATAAATACGGGATACTTAAATAAATTTGAGTGTAATGTCGTTTTGCACAAAAGTATTCCCGCATCGTCTTAAAACCTCTGTTGAACAATGGAAACTGACCTTTACTTATCTTGTCTTAAGGTGGAAAACAGGAACGGACCGTCAAACATTCAATCCAGTCAATCGAACATAATCGGCATTCAAACATCGGGATTGACCATTCAGAACAACATGCAAACAAATCTGAACTCAGCCACGACTCTACAACAGATTCAGCCGCTCCCCTCGAGCGTATCCTTGAACTTGAACAGCCTGAGCAGTCAGAGTCTGCAGACGAGTATCGCGAATACCATCCGAGGTGTGAAGGACGAGGTGCCGCGGAACTTGGTGCTTCACAGGAACTCGAAGTCGTCGACATCGAACGGGAACGACCTACACCACATGTACCGCAACCACCAGCCGCTACAGATACGCAATGGGCTGCACGAGCCCTACCGCCGGGACGCAGAAATGTCGCCGCCGCTCGCCGCCCACGAGGGTTTCACCAAGCGCAGGGTGTCGGAGTACGAGGACGAGGAGCACTCGGTGCCGCAGGCGGAGCCCAGCCGCATCTTGGAGCAGCGGGTACTGGACGGGAGCGACGACAACAAGAGGTTGCTGAAGCCGGCTCCTCTCCAAGCA
>DWME01001622.1:0-23961 GCA_018244795.1 Parelbella ahira ahira
GCAGTGTACTACACTCCTCTGCTTACCTCTTCGGGGATTACAGGCCTGATGTTACATACTACGAGTTTTGTCTGGATAAAAGTGTTTGATTTGCTTTTCTACATGTTTTGTGTAGGACATAATCAGTGTCTATTTGTTATCTACATAATATCTTCACGCCAGGTCCCTTATGTAAAAGGCAAAGAGCACTGAGTGCCAAATATCCCTATCCTTACAGACCTGCCGAAGTTCTTTAGTTGCGCGCGTTATTTCTGCGCGCTAGTTTAAAGGATTTGTGACTGTCCTATTAGCCACTTTATTTGTTATTTTGTTTTAACCGGTTTAATCCGGTAATCTGAGGAAATCAACTGCGGGACAGGAGCGCGGCAGCGGTAGCATGAACACGGTGGAATTTCATTACGCGGCGCCTGCGGCCGAGCGCCGCCATTGTGCGTTGAGTTATGGCAATGGACGACTGGAAGTAATAGAAGTCACTGTCCAACTTAGAAATTAGCATTAGTATTATATTATGCTATTATTAGCAAATTCTTAGAATACTCTCATTCTGAGAGGAGATCCATGTCCAATAATGCATGATAAAAGTGTTGAATAAAAAAATTTAGTAATTTTGATTCTTATGTGTTTATAGGAAAAGTCGTGGTAATTAAAAAAAACAGTCCGCCTAATGTTAGGTATGTATATGGTTATCGTCTTCTATAAACACCTCCGGCATCAGAATCGTCTTTAGTAGGTACTGACTATCTTGAAGGAACTACATATAAATTAGGGTTACATTTGAAGAACCACACGTTGTAACAGACCTTAAATATCTCTGAAGAAAGATCATTCCATAGCTTAAACATACAAAATCCAGTACAAAGTTTAAAATATATTTTGAAAATCACGATACAAGAACATACAAATAGAATTTATGACCTAATTATACATTCTTTTGACAACTTGTGAAGGAATCCATGCTCGACATTCACAATAATATTTTCAGTATCGGACGCGTTAAAACATTATTTTAAATATTCTGATATAATAACCAAATGTATTGTCACGAATTGTCATCGAATATTCTGATATTCGATTATCAGTGAATATTATGCAACTCGGGACCTTACAGCGAATAATATTTCATCCATATTAAAGAATAGGTTTCGAAACTAGACAATAAAACATCGTACGGTTGGACTGCAACATGAAACGGACCTCTGGCCAAATTGGCACGATTGGTTCGTCTAATTGTTTGAAATATGCGCCCGGTCGTTGGGAATAGTTTAATGGCTGCTCTTGGCATTGGGCACATACTATCAGCTGGCATTTATATGTGTATTTAACTTTCGTACAATAGATTTAACAATTATACCCTTATGAAATACGTGACGTAGGCCTGCCACTTCGAAGGATCCATTTTTCAGTTCGAATCCTGACAACACCTTAGAATCTTTTGGGCGTTTTTAGCATATAATATAGTTTGTAATAACTTTCGATATTACAAATAAAACAAAAATATCACAATAAAATATTTACTGCCATATTCTTACGCATTTACCATCGGATTATCCTCAAACGGAAAACGTAACTGTTACCCGGCAGCTAATATCTTTTACGTCCCTAATACACAAATTCACAAGCAAATAAAAAGCATTACTGCCACAATAACCCCCTCCCCCACCCCCTCCCGTGCCTCCCTGTCGCGTATTTAAAAAACCCGTGGCGTTCGACTGAGGTAGACAAGTCACCAGCGTCTTAAAACGATTACAGACAGTCGTCAAGGTGTGAAGGGGAGTGCGACACGCAAATCGCATTAGATATGTTAAATCTCGGCCCCCGGGGCTCCGTGGGGCTTTTTTTCGCGGTATTTTTATGCGTATCGCTTACTTTCGCGATTATTGTACCGCCGCCATTTGCATTACGCGGGAATGTAGCTCGACTTGCAGATCTTGAGATTTTGTCGTTACGAAGATAAGTTTTGTTGCTTGTAGTTTTTCATCCACAACCGTATCCTCATTCCACTGTTGATCGCGGCTTTTCTAGGAAAAAGCGAAGGGCCATATACAATATTCAGGAAGCGTTAATTTTGAAGTCAAAATGTTCCACATAAAGCAGATGCCGTAAAGTTTTATTTTCACTAAATTACTAGACTCCCGCAATGTAATACAATGTGAATTACATATATTATTGTTATTTACAATGTATTGTTCGACGTACTGTTATCTTAGCATACAGATATTAAATGCGAATGGAATACACATTAATCCATTGAAGAAAACACAGATAATGAAATGAACTAAGCACAATCTAGCAGGCACTTCACCGCACATAGGTGATCACGTCAATAATTTAATAGCAGCTAAAGAAAAATGTATTCAAATCGAATATCAAAATAATAAAGCGCGCTATTCAGTTGTGAGATCCGTACGAGTTTGTTTTGGAGTAGCAGAAGTGGTTGGAAATATACCTGACGCAATAACGTCGGTGTCAGGAGCTTTGAGTAACTCGTTATAACCGCTAGATGTCGCTCTTCATTCGCGCGCAATTCTTTTACCTAAGTGACGCTGTTTCGACTGACAACTGACAATACAATGTTACGTTATCCCTAATGTTTGAGATGAGGGAGTTCTGAAGATGTTACTTCGTACGCCTACAACTAGATATAATAAAATTTTATGGGTCCTACACAAGTTATGTTTTAGGTCAAGCTAGTTTCATAATTATTATACTAATGGTTCATACAAAGAGTTACAATTACGAATTTGTCCACTAATAATACACAACGTTTGATTAAAAAAAATTTTGAAAATCACTGACAACTGTTTAAAAAAATTACTTAACTCGTTATCCCAGGTTTTAATATTACTTAACAGTTAAATAATTACAGGTATAAATTGAATTAAGGCATAAAAAAATATATTGGGCTTAACACAACAGTCGGTTACAATGCTTGTTTAATTATATATATTATATTTCTTTTAATACGCGTATTATATTTATTTATAACAGAATCAAACGATTTTATTTTTAGACGTTATTTCAATTTTAATCGTATAAAAAGAAATAATTTTACTTAACCGCCTTACGATATTAGTATAGCAATGTTATTGATTAGGGTAGGTACTGCTAACAAAAATGTACTATGTAAAAATACTGTAAAATGACGCCTATATTTTCCCACAATTAATAACACAATCCCAATCCTACAATTAATAACACAATTGCAATAAGGATCAAAAATAATAACATATATTTAATAACACACGCGCATACCCGTAAGGACCTGGGCGTGATGATATAATAATATACACGTACATACACAAATATCCTTACATGAAATTATCACAATTCATTAGACCCGTACATTTACAAGAAGAAATAAAATCAACATGTCAATCTACCCCAAGGGTGTTTTATTTGGTGTTTTTTAAGACGCAGATACTCACAGCTGAGTGAACGATTACTGACAACGCCCTTACCCCTTCGCTAGGACAGATAACAACGCCGTTTATATAGCAACAAACTCACACAATGTTTTTATATTCACTAAACAATCTATTAAATTTATAATTCTCTTGTTTTATACATATACATTTGCCTCTCAATCGCACCGTGGAAAAAACATTATGACACTTAATTTGACTGAACGTAACCTACCTACATAAAAACGCGGGAAAAAAATGACGTTTGGTACACATTTTAAAGGATAAAAGTAAGAGAGTGAGGGATGATATTCAAGTTAACATAACATAACATCATCACGATGACTGCCTCGTTGGTCGAGTGGTTGCAAGCGCGACTGCCGATCGGGAGGTCCTGATCCCGGGTCGGGTACTATCTAATTTAAAATTTCTAGTAGTGACTCGGAGTCTAGATGTGTGTCCGGTGTATGGCAATAGGCTTACCACCTATTTCATTGTGGAACTTAAAGGTAACTGTTGAAACGCGGGGTACTTCACTCTTCTGTCTACCCTTTTGGGGATTACAGGCGTGATGTTACGTATAACATCATCACACCTGTATTTGCCCGAAGGGGTAGGCAGACGAGTAAAGCACACTTCCATGATTCAAATGTTTTGTTAAAAATCCCACAATGGAATGGAGGCTATTGTGTTACACCGGACACAAAATATAGTACCCGATTCGGAACCGAACCCAGGACCTCTTGATCAGTAGTCATGCTTGCAATAACACGATCAGTGAGGAAGTCTTGATGCGGGCAATTCTAACAAAAGCAGTCTAATAACCCTTGTGAGACTTTCTCGATCACATATGAGGAAATAATATTATAACAATAGTGAACAAGATTTTCCTAAAGTCACTCGTGTTCTCGCTATTACATGGATAGTAATTTCTACAAATAGAATAAAAGTCTTCAGATAACGTTATGGAAACGAATAAAATCATCCTTCCAATGACACAGGTGTCAATAATGATCTGCCCACAAACTCGAAGGGTTTTAAAAGTCGTCCCCTTCTTGTATTAACAAGACTCTTTATTCCGATAGGCAAAGACATAACATTCGTCTGGTTAAGGGCTTGTGCGACACACAAAGAACAGCGATAAGCTGCAAGAATGATTATGCATTTTTAGCTGTAGGTAAAGCTTTTTTTTTACTTTCACTGTCGTGTTTGATTCTTATTCGTAGCTGTGGGAAGTTTGGAACATATTGACATCGTCGTAAACCCATCAGTTGGATCTTCCGGAATCATCTTTAAGGCTGCCGATAAAGGATTTCCGGCTAAACAAATTTTCAGTCCACTAATTAGTAATTTTTTGAGACTATACGTATAATACTCAACAAATAATTTCAGATATCCGATGAAACAATTTTAATAGTTGTTATAAAAGTATGCTGTTAATAGACATAAAAGTTGAAAATTAAATTTTTTGGTTAATTAAATGATTTTAAAACTACATTTGGTAAGATAGACACACACGTAATGACTATCAAAATAATATTGTTATAAATTATTGCTTTCATTGGCTTTACGTGCCCAACAATAATATACGCAGAGACCGAGAAAAATATTCGGAAGAAAACTCTCGGCGCACAGTTGTAAGAACGTTTATCCAAAGCTACGTTAGAGATTTTGCTATTACGATAATGCACACCTTTTCTTCACTGTTCTTGGAGTTGAATAAACGTACTGTAATCTACATTTTCAAAGATTTCATCGTTTATCGCTCATTCACTAGCAGTAAAAGAACCGGGTATCGTAACCACAAAACATCACCAGTCGAATTCGAACTCTCGCCTCTTAGAGAATTAAACATGCCACCCTTCAAATAAGTGGCAACCCAAAACGGGGGAAGGTCTTCATTAATTGGTTCTTCTTTACAGCTCCAGTAAGATTCGTAGTAACAATTTCGAGTTAATGATATGAAGTTACGACTTTCAAGTTGAATAAGTATTTTACAAGAATAACATAGATAATTTTGGATACCGTAAAAGGGTTGTTTCTCTTGTGGCTATAATAGAAAATGTATTAACATTACATGAATAATGCGAAATATTCGTAATTATTTATTTTTATTAAGAAATTGTATATATTATGTGATACGTGTGACATAGGGAGACTGAGTTAGTGTTTATGATAATATATATTAAAACAGCCAAGGAATAAAGTACATTAAAACTTTTGCATCTCGTAATTATGAATCGGGTTATGTTAGATTAAGTAACATACATATTATATTTGTGCTTGTAATAATAACGGAGAAACAATAAAACAATTACAGAAACAATGTTTCCCAACTATCATATTTAAAAAAATGTCAACGAAAGACCACAAGTTTTATGGAGTGCCCTTTAAGCAATGGGGTATCGTTTAAAAAGGTCGCGAACTGGCACAAATGTCGCGCCCTTTGCGCCTCTGCGCCCATGGGACCACTAGTTCTCCAGATCCGCTTGAGGGAACAGAAATTGAATTTTAACCATAGTCTATTGTAACCACGGAGCCATAGAAAAAGGGCGGCGAGGCGATCACAGTTGAAATAACTGTTACAAATCATTCTGAAATCGATTCCCTGGTATGAATAAGAATTACTCATTTCTACAGGATTTTTACAGTGAGTTAATTCACCTGTTTTCAAAAACAACTAAATCTAATTGCGATATTAATCATATCGTTGAAATTTACTTGAAAAATTTAAGATATATTTGCAGCTGGTATAAAACCATCAAAATTATCTATTTTAAAAAGATGTGAAATATGACAACTAGTGAAAAACTAGTATGCAGTCAATATGTTCTTACAAACTGACCACAGACAAATTTTATTGTCTATTATTATTGTTAATTTTTTTTAGGATCAACAACATTGCTTTTAATTTAATACTTTTCATCTATTACGCTCCAAATGAGACCACAACACCACACATTTTTGTGAATTTATATTGCATAAACAATCATGAAAAAAAAATTAAAAACAAGAGTTCATCACTAAGTATTTTTTTATAGCGACAGTAATTCATTAAACCGTTGGCCAAAACTAAGTAATCAACTCGCCCGCATTGGGAAAACGGATAGCTCATGGCTTGTAATTCGAAATTTAAACTGTCCAGTGGCGCCCTCGCTCTGACGTATGGCACCCGCGGGTGTGATCAACGCCGTGCGCGCGAAAACTTCATAACCTCTGCCATTTTGTAATTTATAAAATGGTTCTTATTTCCATTAAAGTAAGGGTCCACAAATAAGCACGTGTACACTTGTTTTGCAAAATATGACGGATTTGTTCTGTCAAAGAACTATGAGTTTATTTATGAGTTGCGTGTGGCAAGTTTGTAATTTAATAGCGTTCCAAATTGTTAGCAATGTGCAATTGTTCTAAGCTTTGTCGATCAGTTATATCATATATAATTTTGTTGTTAACTTAACTTTTTTTCTGCTAGTCAATTTTTAAGTAAAGGTCATATTTATTTATAGGTACTTTGATTCGTATCAACTGTAATACTCATGACCAGTTCCTTAGAGGCATACAGAAAGCACCGAGTGCCAAACATCCTTACAGAGCTGACATGCCTGTTCTACCACCACCAATCTCTTTTCCACTCACATCTATTCCGTTGACTTCTGACTTCCTTGAACATCGGTGAATCTTGGTCTCTCTTCACTATTGCGTCCATCCACATTTTTAATGCATATCTGTTGAATTCTCAAGATAAGATCTAAAACCGGATATAAAAACGCGATATAATTAAGTCGTGGAGTTCAAATTGCGTCGGAGCGGAAACTGCGCCTTTCCAAACGCCACCTAGGACTTCCCCAACCAGGTGTTGACGGTTGAATGGCATCCTATTGGACAAGCTTATGTCCAGAAGAGGACAGAAACAGCAACACCGCACAGAACTGAATAGAGCTGCTTGTCTGTTAAGTCCTATTTGATGAGGTTATCAACAGGATCAGATCACGTTTTGTCACCCAGACCGCCGACCACATACGCTCGGTTTCATTTCCGCAGCCCGCCTATACGACTTTCGAAAATTCGAACAGTCCATTGAAAAAATGTCTCACTATTACACCAACTTGATTTGACTAAGAACAGCGCCACGTATGGAGTTGTTGTTCAAGTATGTGTATATATCTATTTAAATAATTTTGAAATTGTGTTTCAATGTTAATGCAATACTAAATAATATGTAGGAAAATATTCAAAGCAATATTAAAACAATAAAGGCATCGTGTAAGAACATGATAAAAGATGAGGAAAAATCGAAAAACTGAGTAATGTATGGGACCCATATCTTCTCTTAAACATTTATTTAAAATCCTTTGAAAATACAGTTCCATAAACACCTAAGAGAGATCTATTCGAATTAGATATACAATAAATTATAATATCAAGGCCGACAGACATAGCCGTTAAAGTCATACACAAAAAATCGAAAATTGCTTTTCTTATGTACATAAACTCAAAAGGAAATACAACGAAAAAAAATAGGAACACACACGAAAATTAAAACATTTCACATAAGTGCGGACCAACACATACCGTCGTCGCTCGTCGGTAGCGCAAATTGAAAAGTACACTCGAAAACCCTTCAGTGTGACGCGCAGAATACAATAGAACCTGCACCCACGCGCTGGCACGCTTTATCGTCCCCAAATTGACGTCCCGGAAACGTTCCGGACGTGCACCGGGCGGTGTTGCCGCGGTAAAAAATCTAGTTTAAAACTTCTGACATCGCTAGCGCCAACGGTTGCGTGGAAAAAACGCTATGAAGATTTTTTTTATCTATTTCTATTTGGTCGCTCATATTGTTATGGAAATGTATCTGTAAGCAATGAGGGCCTTGTGGTTTAAAATTTAGACGTCCACTTCTAGGGCCCTTAGTTCAAATCTTAGCGTGCACCTCTTTAAAAATGTGCGTTAAACAATTAAACAGCATCTATAAAAAGAAGGAAAGGATCTTAAGGAAATCACACAACTCACTGTTCTCCATAACGTTATTTAAGGCATGTTACATCTGTCAACTCACACTTGGCCAGCTTGGCAGAGTATGACCTTAACCGTTTTCATTTTTAGAGGAGACCTGTGCCTAACTGTGGAACGACATAACGAATTCTCGGAAATATTCAATCAAAATTACCTACGTTCTTATAACTTCGTTACTTACATTCATTTCAAATAGTTCAACAACTACAACAAGTATTACAACGTTTTCAGAAATCCTGCTATGGCAACACTAATTAATTGTTAAATATATTATTTTGCATTCGTCATGCAAAACTATATTAGTTGTCTATGGTTTCGTATGTGACAATAAATGTAAACCTGCGTTAGGACAATTAGTAATTATCATTCTACCCATTACCAGCTATAATGATAATCAATTACTACTTATACTAACACCGGTTTTAATGATAAATAATCAATAACACGTAAATCGCGCCTGTAATTCCTGAGGAGGTAGGCAGACACCGGGCACAGACCCAGACTCCGAATCACAAAATATAGAAATTCTAAATTAGAAAACTTCAATGGTATCCGACCGGAATTTGAAACCAGAACCTCCCAATCGGCAATCGCGCTTGCAACCACTCGACCAACGACCTTACTACCCTTGATACGTATAACAGCAGTTTGAAATCACACAAGCGTTCCTAAGACAATGTTTACGTTTGACCACAGCAACAAGCACTACAAGTAATTATTTGTCTTGATGACATCCACTGCCATATGTGCAGAGAAGTAGCAAACAGCCCGAGATAGCGCAATAATTGTAATTAGACCGGGAATAATTGGATGGGTCGGAGGGGGCCCGGGTCATAATTTAATAACAGACTGATGGATTATGACACCATAGGTACCCTCGCTCTATTTTGTTTTCTGATTCTGAGAAGGCTATTTTTGATATAAAGTATATTACAACGTTTTTCCAATACTTTTCACTTCAAAGAACTCTCGTAAATAAGTACCTCTTTTTAACAATTAAATAATCTTAATTTAACGGTACAAGTATGTTACAGGATCGGAGTACATTTTGATGTCACTTTTAATTTAGTTAATACGCCAAATAAAATAAGCTATCGGAAAATCTCACCCAGAATGTACTCCACACGCCGCAATATTGACTACAAATGAATGTTGTCAAACGTGGCGCGAATACAAATATTTTTATTTGTAAAAACAAATTGCGGAAAGGCGGTTATGTCGAATTTAACTTTATATGGAATATTGTTAGGGGTAGGGGAGAAACTATATATATGGCTTGGATTTCTTGTAACATTGAATAATTGAGTTTTCCTACTTCAAACTCCTTCACATCGTTTGATTTATCAAAGGTTATGATATATTATTATGTCGCAAAAGTATGTGTTACCAGGCCTTACTTTAAAATACCAGGCCTTTAAAATACTTAGCTCAGCTTGTAAACCTTGAAAGTTGCTCCTGGATTCAAGCAAGTCGTCCGATTAAGATGAATGTATGTAGGAGACCTTTGCTTGACTAAAAGATTGGCTCTCCCAACTTTCCTTGTCGCTCGTTACACCGTGAAATTATTAGCCAAAAATATTAATTCTATTCGTATATATTTTAACATTACGTTCCTGAGTTATTTTAAAGAAAAAAAAATTACAAATACACAAAAATAATATACGAATAATTCAAAATGGCTGCCATTAATTAATTTCATTTCAGAGCTAAAAAACAGTAATCAACATGCTAATTATTAATATCTTGGCTTGCTAATTTACATTTTAAAAAATAGCCCCGGGGCCAAAACGTGCAGCCAAGTTTAATGAGAAATTAGAAGAAAAATTGAAATCGCCGGCCGTAAATGAAAAATTAAAAAGCCCTGCCGGAAACGAGCAGACGGCCATCTTTCTTCGGCAACATAACGACCTTAATTGCCCACAGATAGAAACAAACAAGCTGAAATTTATAGTGATAACCTAGTTAACATCGCTTTGAAAATATTACAATTTTAGTAACGAACAATACCACAACCGGCGTAAAATAAAAAATTATAGCATGTTTGAAGACAGTAATGTATGTATATAGAAGAAGCACGGCATGTCTGTAAGGGTAGACATATTTGGCACTCGGTAATCTCTGCCTGCCTTATAAGGAACCGAATATGAAGACATGTATGTACGGTTTATACCTACCAACGATAAATACACTCATTTATCATCACAAGGTTTATACAATTGTTTTAACACCTTTTTTACTTTTTCAACTAGATATCGATGCAGACATATTGAGTTTCGGCCTTAAAAAATTTCTAACACGTAGGGAAAAATACAAATAAGAATTTTTATATAATTGCAATGATTGTGGTACGCCTTCATTGAGCAAATAAAAATATCTTACCATTTAAAGGAAACTAGCTAAAGAACGTTCATTTATGAACGTGTGTTCATATATATGGATATGTATGTTACATATTGCATATAATTAATGATTAATTTACTTTTTTTAACCTCGCACTGCCACGATCTTTTATTATCCTTCAAGGGTTGACTGATATTCCTATTATGTCTCGTATATCTCAATCGTAAACGTGTGTCAAAAAAAAGTTTAAATAAATAAATCTTGCATAAACCTCTAGATAATATATATAATGTAAACTCTATATAAAGAATATTAAGGGACTTCTTATATGGAAGGTAGAATGAAAAATGACCAAATTTAACCAAACCCAATCATATCTAGTTTTATTCCTTTAATAGGTAATTAGATTATTTTAAACACAGTTTGTTAACTTTTCCTGACAGTTTTGACTATGTCAAAATTTATTTTCAATATTCATATGTATTTGATGCATGTGCTGAGATGTAATGGAATCATTTTTAGGAAACAGTAAGAATTTAAACAAACAAGTGTTATATACACGCCTACAAAATATATAAATACTATTCGCGGTAACATTTGATACGAGATGTAATTTAAATACATCAGATACATCTGGTGTGCACGAGTGGGTGAGATGTTAAAAGCCTCGAACGCAGCTTCCGCAGACTGCGCTCTCCGCGCGACCTAATTGCGGTTAGGGCTGGAACGGACGAGTTTATTTTATTACAGCACTGGCAACTTTCTAAGAAAGTCAAAGCATTTAACCGCGAAAAAGAGCTGTCACGGACGATTTTTTTCTTTTAACATTGGAAAATTGTCAAGTAAATTACAGAATTTAAGCGCCAAAAAGACTAGATTTGATTTAGCATTGTAATTTTATACGTTTACAAAAAGTAAATTCACGCTTATAATTCCTGCAGGGGCAGACACAGGAGGTATACATTACACGTATAAACTGTTATTTTTAATATAATTGGTATGTGTCTTAATATGGTATAAGTTAACATCAGCTTTCCGTAAAAATAATATTTTAATGAAGAATTTAATGGTAAACTTAAACAAAAACAAAATGTGCAAATTAATTCAATTAAAATATTACAAATTATATTAAATCTAAAATATGAAACAATAGTGAAAAATATATAATGTAATACAACTGAAAGCCCTGGAATAAAACACATCATTATTGTAATGGATGTCACGGGCTGCAACTTCACCAGTGCTCTGGATAGCAATGGCTTCTATCTGTTGAAAAACTTTACATTTTCAACCTTATGCCATTGGAATAAGATTCTGGCTAATACCGAAAAAAGTTTGTCGGGCTGTTGGCTAGATGGCGTGACAATCGGGAGAGAGCAACACATTAGCGACATCTCACGGCGGGAGTGAGAAAATTACACAGGAATTATAGTGTTGAGGTTTTGAGTTGCACGGCTTTCAGATAGCGCTTCTCAAGTGTTGTCACTCGCTCGTTGAAACAAAGGGGAAATGGAGGCTTCGTAATTTTAGGGCGATAGAACTAAAAATTTAAATTGGATTTTGGAATAGATGGGCGAAATTAAGGCCTCGATTACTTTTGTATTAACTTTTTCCAAAGACACCAACACGACGTCCTGGTTTGTTTATATAGTTATGTTGTCAACATTTCCTGTTTTTCTATGATTTTAAATAATTTTGAACTTTATCTTAACATTTTCTTAGTACTAAACAACAAAAAGCATGCGATACATGCAGTTCTATTCGGATGTAAGAAAGTCAGAAAATCTACTGAACTTCTACAACATGGGTAACTTTCCTGGACTCAAACGCAAATAGCAAGCATATTTCCAACATATTTCCAGAATATAGCGCATTTTTCCAAGCAATGGCAAACATATTTCCTAGTTTCTTCTAAATGTCATTTAGTGTGGATGTTGCCAGAACCACAACAGCAAATAAATTTAGTTCCTATTATTAAATGACACGACAATGACATGATAATGATGATACCTACCAGACAATATCGCTTTTTGTGGTAGGACACCGCAGAACTAACGGTGTCAAATGTATTTGTGGTTTCATTAAAAATGAGAAAAATCTAGTCTAGCCATAGTTACTACCATTATTTAAAAAAAAGTATTTGCAAGCACTACATTAATAAAAAATATTAAATAATAATAAAGCAAATTTAGTATAGTTCTCTTCATTGTGCACTTAAAGAATGCCATCATTATATTAGTACAATTATCATTAATTTCCATAATAAAGTCAAATTTATTGAAATAGTTCTTTTCATTATCTAGTACAAATATATACATAAAGGACTACTTGTTGGGTACAGTTATTCATTTCCGTCAAATATTATATGATTTTTTAAATTATTTTCAGCTTTTAGAGACATGAGCACTAACGACATGTGCACGTGGTGATTTTTTTTTACATTATTGTTGTACTAATGGCAGTAAATAAATAATATTTATTGAGCATAAAATAAATACTGATATATTATCGGCCCTTATGAGTCAGGAATATTAAAAAAAATATTTACCTAAACTTTAGCACGTGTCTAAATTATATTTGTTTAATTAACGTTCCAACATAAAGATTGATATAATGGACTTAATTAATTAGAATGAAAATCTATTAAAGAAGGTCGAGGAGCTTAAAGATAATTTTAATGTTTGTAGGTAATAATTTTCTTATCGTGTAGGTACTTTAAGTGTGGTAACTTGATTATAATTTATATGTGCGATAACTGATAATAATATGTGCATAAACAATTTTTTTTCTTGACACATAACGACCTTATTCGACGTTTGAATATTGACATCTTATTCTAACAGAACATTTTTTTTAATTTATGTGAAGAGGTTTAGGTTCACTATTAAATAGCCATTTACAGTTTTTTTATTTTTAATATACGTTTTAGCTAGCATTTGATTGAATATAAATCTACCATTAAATGTCACTTGTTAAATTCAAACCTTGATATCTGTGTACCATATTTTAAAATACATTTTAATGAACAATAAAACAAACATTTATTTATTGTTTAGTATCATAATTATATTTACCAGTTCGGTGTGCTTTTATTTAAAACACCAATAAAAATAGCATCATTAAATGGCGATTACATTGTGAAAATTTCAGATTCCTTTAAGCGCGTAAGTTTGCTGCGTTGATACAGCTTACTTATCGTTTTCGTGGACAACTTGGGGCTTGTACTCGAGGTCCAAGACTTTGCTCAAGCTGTTCACGTACATATCCAGACGCTGGGTCATGTAGTAACAGCGACGATCCTTGATCTGTCTGTTCATGTTCAGATCCATCACAGCGATTAGCAAGCCGTCGCGGGTGCGGGAAAGACCTGGGCACCGCACGCCATCAGGGCCCGAGAAGTAGCTCGATCCGTAGAACAACCCAAGATCCTTATGGGCTGGCCTACCGTCCGCTGAAGTGAACTCATTGGGGAACTCCTCGAAACCGACTCGGTTGATCGCAGCCGTGAAGTAGCAGTTGGTGATCGCGGCGTTCCTGGCCTCGATGTTCCACATGTATTCGCTGCCAGCTTCAGCGGCGATGGTCGCTGACGGGTTGAAGACTATTTCGGCTCCGTTCAACCCGTACATCATCCAGTTAAGCACGTGGTGACGGCCGAAGCAGATGTTGACAGCGATCTTTCCGTACCGAGTGGCGAACACCGGGTGACCAGTGTTGCCCTCCATGTAGTAGTTGGATTCGTTGAAGTCGCCAACTCTTGGGATGTGGTTCTTGCGGTGCTTGCCAATAACGTTGCCAGTGTCGCTGATGACGACAGTGGTGTTCCACAAAATATCGGAATGATTTTCGTCTCTTTCGAGAATGGAGGAGACTATGACCATAGCGTACTTGACGGCCAGTTCGCTCAGGAAGCGTGTCGTAGGACCTTCTTCAGCGGATTCGGCGAACTCGCACCAGGGCTGCTTCTCGCGAGTGCAAAACGCGAACGGCATGTTCCACAATTCTTGGAAACAGAGGACATTAACTCCTTCTTGACCAGCAACGTCGATGATTTTCTTGACCTTGGCGAAAATAGCAGTCTTCTGTTCGTTGATCGGCCTATCGGTGGGGACGGCGATGGAATGTTGGATGACGCCTACCTTGACGATCCTCGGCGGTCTGGTGTGCTCTTTCTTGGCCGGGAACGCGTACGCAGCGATATCAAAATCGGCGTCCCTTGCAGCTTCAAGAGACGATTCCTTGATCGCTACTACTTGATGTTCCTTTCTTCCGTAGTAAATCCTTCTGAATTCCTCCAAGTCATGACCACTGAGGTTGTTATCGATGATAGTTTCAAGACTGTGAGTTTCGTTCTCCATGTTGCGTTGTCTATGCACGTGCGTCTTGTTTGAAACAGAAGCAGCTAATGACTGCTCCTTCTAGATCGTTCGCGCTTTTATTTGAACGCGCAAGTAGGTACACAGCGCGGACTCGTAGTGCGAGTGCATTGTAGGCAACGGTAATTTTTCTTGTGTGGTCCGATCAGTATCCGTTGGCCTTAGACCCTGCGTGATAACTGCGAGACAATATCGTAGGAAAAATATTTGGCTTATTAACTAATGAATGTGACTTACGAACACAAATATTTTGTGAGTATCATAACACAGCATGGTTGGAACAATTGACAAAATTGAAACGAAACACGATAATAGACGTAATATTTTTAGAATACACACATAAATGCGGTAATAGAAATGTATAAGATTATTTCGATATAAAATAAATCTACATATAAATAGATTATTACAAGTTTATTACTAATTCCATATACTTCCGGACTACAGTTTCTGGCTTAAATATAATATACTTTTTTCAATAAGTTATAAAAATATTTTAAAAATGCATTTGACAAAAACAAATAACCCTTGCTAGAAGAGATATCTCTGTAGAGATAAACAGTATAGGTATATGAAAAATATTTGTCATATCTGCTGGTATTGTAAACATGTATACAGAATATATTCAAATAAATAAAAATGTACGCATTTGATCAACAATCTGAGTAGAGTTAATCTATTTTCACAAGTAATAATAATAATAATATAGCCATGTGATCGTATTGATCCGAAACTAGACTCGATATCTGTGAACATATTTTTTTTCAACCGTAATAAAAATCAAAATAACAGTAATAGATATTACTTTTTCAAAAACTATTAACTGCTGAAACGCGGGACTGACTGTACTACATTTCTCTGTTTACCCTTTCGGGAGATACAGGCGTGACACTAAGTTTTTTAATAACCACAATGAAAAGTAGGTCAATTTAGAACAATAATATTATTGTATTTTAAATTATCAAAGCTAGTATGTCATTCATAGTAGTTATTCGATTCTATGTACCACCATTTCTCTGGCCTTAGTCCTCTCATTCTGAAAGAAATCGCTTGTTCCCGCAGTGGATGAAAAAGTGGAAAAAATTAATAAAAAAAAAACCTATCCAGTCCTAATTTAAATTAGATTACTTTAAATAGTTCGAAAGATGTTAAGTAAAATTCTATGTCCAAAGATAGTTAACCTATCCAGCAACTTAGTGAAAGCAGATGTGTATTTTGCCTATTGCCATTATTTAATTTGTAAGACTGACAAACACAGACACAGTAATTCCATTTGATTCCATTCCATAAGAGTACCAAACCTGTCTTGTGTCATAAAGAATTTTCTTCATGTCAGATAAGACATAATCTTTTTAGGATTGCAAATAATAATAATATAACTCTTAGAAGGCAGTATGTAAGTTGGACGACAAATATTTATAAAATATAGGTACCTATATCCTAAACGTAGGTATTTTATTATCATTATATTATATATCATTACGTCAGGTCCCTTGCGGGACAGACACAGCGTAGACCGACATCATTATCATCACCACCATTATCATCTCCACCATTATCATCTCCATCATCATCTTCATCATCAATTGTTTTATCATTCCGTTGTTGGACACCGCTCTCCTTTCTTAGTCTCCAGTCTCTAGTCAAGTGCGGGCTGGCAGAATTCAATTCACACGCCTTGGAGAACTTAATGGGAAAATCTAAACTATACCAGATGTCTATATCCAAAGCTGATATACTTCTTCTATATTTATACCTCATTTAATAAAAATAATGACTATAATAGTTTAATTTAAACACGAATTAACCTTTCTAAAGCTGTTTAGAGTATCGACGCGTGAATGAATACAAATATTGCATCAATATGCAAGTCAGTGGGCAGGCCTGCGTCGGAGGCAGCATTCCCAACTTATAAATATAGTCAAGACTTTATGTAATCTATCGAGCCCGTCGCGGTAATGTGGCGACAGATAGACAGTTTTAAACCGGTATATTAATAAACATTGGCCACAGAGCGTTGAGTATGAAATATCACCATAAAGCAGTGTTCAAGACCATTTTACGTCGCTTTAAAATAAGTCTGCGTTTACTACGGAACATGGCCATAGACTAGAAATAGTCAAGACCAGTTTTCTCTGAAAAATAGGAATAAATTAATATAAAAGTGTTGTTGATGAAACAGAAAAGTCAGGGAACCTGATAAAGGCACTCTGCTGGACTCAACTGGCTCGTTGGTCCATTCAATACTGAACTTGACAGCTGAGTCGCGGGGTGTGAGTTCGATTCTCGATGAGCACGATTAATTATTATGTGTCTCTTGCTAGATACGTTTTATGCTGAAAACACATTCCAAGATATCTCATCCACTCCTTCTGGCCTTACAGCGCCGATCTATAGTACCTTTGCAGTTTAATACGTACCTACTTATCATATTTAGTTACTGCAGATTACCTTAAATTACATTTTGAGCGTGCCTTCGTGAAAAAATAATAAATGATTAGATCAATGCTATAAAACGTAACATCACGCCTGTATCTCAATAAAGGGATAAGCAAAGGAGTGTAGTACACTCCAACGCTTCAGCAGTTACATTTACGTCCCACTTTGAAATAGTGGTGATCCTATTGCCAACAACAGATTCTGAGCTAATAATGTTAAGGTATGTAAATAATTAGTTATATTTTTATTCATTCAGTGCTCTATCTATCAATCCGTCTGTCTGTCAGTCCATCTGTCCGTCCGGTCCATGTATTCTATTATTTATTCATTCATAATTTGTAGTGTGTTATTATAATATAGTTTAATATTCAAACTAAATTCAGGTGTTTTAACCACGTGCACGTATGATTCGACTCCGTTCCTGTTTATTTGTTATTCCTGGCTTATAATGTACCCTGGGCAGCTATTTAGAACACACAATTTAGCGCGCAAACTTATATATTTGTAAACTTTAAAATATACCGGATAAACTTATACATTGGTATAACCTTTCATCCCCTTCTCTTATAGGGTGAAAGAAAAATTATATTTTAGCTCACCTCGGTCCAATATCTAAAGTTCCAGCAATTTCTTTACCAAATTTCAACAAAATTTGTCCATCAGTTTTAACTTTAAATTATAAAGTACTCGGATAGAGCTAATTCCCCATTTATAATTTTGATTTTCTCTTTATAATTATTCTAAATTCTTTAAGGTGTAAAAGTACAAGAAAAACAAAATAAAATATGAAGTTTTGCGTGCAAATAATGTATTTAAAACTAATAGGTTAGATATTTTCATCCTATTATTTATTCATTCAATCATATTATTATGTAACACATATGTAAATAGCATTTATTTGCATTAGTAGATGTGATTGCAATATAAATTCTCCATAAAAGCTACCCTTTATAGATTTGTCACATATAAAATATACTAAGTAAAAGATATCATTTCACAACTACTTAGTATTTAGGTAAATATGTCAGAAGATACAAAAAAAAGAAGTACCTAAATAAATTCGAAAAAATAACTCTGTTTTTTGTGAGGATATTTTATAAGAAACATATACAGTTATGTGTTGTTATCAATAATTGTAACAGTGACATATCGAGACTCTATTTCTAAAACCAATGTGGTCGACATACATCGCTTTGAAAACCACGGTCGCACAGATATTTACTTCGCGCATATTACGTAACGCGATAGCTTGTCTCATTTATCTAAATAACATTGAACAATCGACTCGTCCAATATGAAGCCACAAGCCAGCCTCGACAACATAATTACAAATAAATTAACACCAGAAGAATTGAGAGAATTTAACAGAATATATTACGGCAGGGAGGACCACTGTGAACTTGAAATCAAGAAGCGGTCTTTGATTGCAAGAGAGAAAAACAATTTTCATATATCTACTTACTCATTCGCCGCCGCCATAGAGAGCTCGCGACCTCCAAGGAATTTGAGGTTAGGATTAATTCAACATTCAATTGTTTTGCCAACCGATAAGCCTATTAATGAACAAAGAGACGCGATATTCAATAAAATTGAGAAGATAATTGAAGTTGCGGCTATTGAAGGAGTTAAGATTCTCTGTTTGCAGGAAACATGGTCCATGCCTTTCTTTCTATGCACGAAGGAAAAAGAAAAGTGGGCAGGATTCGCTGAATCACCTCAGTATGGTCCTAGCTCGAAATTCTTAAGCCAGTTAGCCCAAAAATATGAAATGGTTATTGTATCTCCTATACTCGAAAGAAACGAAAATGGTGTTTGGTGGAACACGGCAGTAGTGATTGACGAAAAAGGAAATTACATGGGAAAACACCGTAAAAATCATTTGCCCAGTGTTGGAAGCTATAACGAAACATCTTATTATACGCCTGGGGACATGGGCCATGCAGTTTTCGAGACAAAATATGCCAAAATAGCGATTAATATCTGTTACGGACGTCACCACGCACTGAACTGGCTGATGTTCGCTTTGAACGGCGCAGAAGTGGTATTTAATCCTGCAGCCACTATTTCAGAATTCGGTGAATCGTTTTGGGGTATAGAAGCTCGGACAGCGGCTATTGCTAATAGCTATTTCACGTGCAGTATCAATAGGGTTGGCACTGAAGAATTTTCTGTCGAAGACGAAAGACGTAAGGTGACAAGAAACTACTACGGATCAAGTTATGTAACTGCTCCCAATGGTTGTAGAACTCCAGGGCTGTCGACTGACAACGATGGATTGCTGATTGCCGAAGTAGATCTGAATTTATGTAGACAAGTACGAGATCAATGGCAATTTAATATGACGGCTCGTTTAGATATGTACGCCAAGAGTTTAAGTAACGAGTTACTTAGTAACGTCCAAAAGAATGCTTAAAATTGTTTACCCCATTGTTTAGCACAAGGTTAATAACATATAATGTTCTCTAAAATATCACATTAATCTGTTTCCGTAAATTATAATGAAATAAACCATTATAAAGTTGAACTAAATATTTTTTTTAGTTTTACACGCTTTATATTAGCACCACCTGTATGTATGCTTGTATGTATGTATGTAACTTTCCTATACTTTATTTTTCTACCAATCAATCGCACTAAAAAGTAAAAAATAAATATAGTTAAAAAAAAATTAAACAACACGCTTGTACAACGAACCAGAAAGTGAAAAATATTTTGATTTACCAATGTAAGTTATTATCAGGAATTTATTGAATCGTTATTAAACAACTGCGTCAATCGTGGTTATTTTTTCTTTACGAGCAGGTATTCTAGAATATGAAAGACATACTCCTGGCTGTAAGCGGCAACGTGCGGCGGTTAGAAAGATCTATCTCTCTCTATCTCACTAGTGACGCATGGGCAATAATAGAACAGCTTGTTTTTCAACTAATGAACTCACGCTAGCTGCACCACCCGTGTGTGCGCAAGTTGAAAGAGACAGATAGGTAGCCTCATTTACTTTCTCTTTTTTTTTGATGGATACGTTTTAGACTGGCTCAAATCTATTCATGCTACGTTTATTACTCTATGCGAGTCTTTACTTTTGAATTGAACCTTTGGCACTTTAGTTACAGTTACTTAAAATAATTATATTCTACTATTTAGTATGCCTCTCTCGTACCATAGTCCTAACGTAAACACATATTTAAGTACTGTAAAATTACAAATTTAAATAAGATTAACCATTTAACACAACTATACTTGACAGGACTAAGAATAAGAAGAATTAATGATACATTGATTAAAATAAAATTTGCTTAGCTTGGTCTAGATATAATCGAAGCATATAACTAATAATACTAATGGCACAGAATTATGAAATCAATGCCTATAAGATTTTGCTTCATATTAATTACCTATTACGATTGTTTTTAATTTTCGATAATTAAGGTACCTGTTGTTCAAAGGACTACGAATGCACGAAGTAAAATAAATATACAGATTACAAATAGACAGTAGTTTACCTATTCGTTATCTGTGTCTGCGCCGATGATATGTCAATTTTCGTTTTACAAGTCATTTTGAGAATACTGAACAGATACGGTAAAAAATAAAACAAACTGTGAAGAAGCGTGAAAAAAAGTAACAAAAGTAACAAAAGTGTAAAACTCAACTATGGTAAGTAATGTGTTATAATTGCATTCTTCTTAGTTAGTTATAGAGCTTTATTGTTTTTCCTAAAAAGCCCGGCTATGGTTATGGTAGCATCATAAGTGTTTCTACTCAATTTAAGTAATGTTCTTTTTAAATTCATATATAAATTATGATAATGCATTCATTGAAATAAGTTTGTTGCTCGTTAAATAATAAAATGTGTTTTGGTAGTAATTTTTCGAAGTCTCATTATTAATTATTGGTTCTCGTTTTCAGTCGATTTTAGCGTATAACGGAGGCGCTGTGGTGGCAATGAAGGGCCAAGATTGTGTGGCTATTGCCACGGATAAGCGGTACGGTATCCAAGCGCAGACGGTGTCCACCGACTTCCCAAAAGTGTACCAAATGGGCCCTACGCTGTTCGCAGGTCTGCCCGGCCTGGCCACCGACACACAAACTGTATACCAGAGACTTAAATTCAGGTATGAAATTATTAAAAAGTGACTTATGAATATCTTGACCAAATAGTTCAAATACTGGTTGTCTTAAACTACATATTGAGGTCTTGAAGAATCTTTACAGTACAGTCAAGTATACTACAGTGATGTTGACTATAAGCTCATAAAAGTTTTACAATAGCAATAAATCTTTAATATCTAGTTCACATGCTCTTTGGTGAAAATTTAAATCTAAGAATTTATTTGATCTTGTAATGTAAAATTGTACATATATACGTATCATCAGGTTAAGTCCCTCACAAGGTACACAGAGAGCATAGAGTGCCAAATATCTTTATTTTTGCAGACTTGCAAAAAATTAATTTAGAGACATGTAAAATTATACTTACAGAATGAATCTTTATGAACTGAAAGAAGGTAGAATAATGAGGCCGAAGACATTTTCCTCCATGCTATCCAACTTGCTTTATGAGAGGCGCTTTGGCCCCTACTTCATTGAGCCGGTGATTGCTGGGCTGGACCCGATTGATAACAAACCTTATGTGTGCAATATGGATCTGGTAAGCTAATATTCTATATCCCTTAAGCCTCAAAAGATTGAAATAAGAGGGTAATGGTGACTCAAGAACCTGTTCTTTAGTAAATCTAAAAATTACAATAGAAAACAAACTCAATAAATATACTATGTGCATGAAAAATGGTCTTATCGCCAAGGTAGTTTCTTTTTATTTCTCTTTTGTTGTATCATCATATAAATCTTAATATGAGTTCAACTTACCCTCTGAAAATTGTTAGATATGACTCAAATACAACATATTAGTTTCAAATTAATTCAATTTCGCCTTTCAGATTGGTTGTCCCAATGAACCAGAAGATTTTGTGGTTTCCGGAACATGCTCTGAACAACTGTATGGTATGTGTGAAGCATTGTGGGAACCCAACCTTAAGCCGGATGAGCTGTTCGAAACAATCTCTCAGGTATATTGGTATAGTATATAATTAATGCTTCTTGACTTATAATATTCTCTTTCGTTCATTGAATATTTTTGTGTCATTGTTAATAATTAAGGAATTATTAATTATGGAAAACTAAGTATTTGATCACAAATTACTTATGATTCTAAATTCCATTTTGAAATGTTCTCATACATAAGTATGTAATCTAATCTAGCAGTGAAACTTAAATGGTCTTATTCATCTGATGTATCATGATTTGTTAGTGGTAACACATCACAATATAATAAATCTCAGATTAGGAGACTGAATTTTCAGACCCCTAATGTAATACTGAACTGTTGATTAGTATTCAAATTTTATTAATTTAATTATTTTGATGTCCAGGCGTTGGTGAACGCGGCCGACCGCGACGCCATCTCTGGTTGGGGAGCAATCGTCTACATCATCGAGAAGGACAAGATCACAGAGAAGCATGTCAAGACGAGGATGGACTAGTTTATAAGCTGTGTGGTACTATTTTGGTTTATTAAAATTTTCAATTCTTATTATGTGAAAATTTTTATTGTCCATTCCAGCGGAACGTTACTTTTTTATATTAAATATGGGCTTACCTTGATTATGATTTGATATAAAAGCAAATTCAGAGCAGCTTAGAATTCAGGATGCCAGCCTAAAAGAGAGTAACATTCTTCATAGCCTTCACGCTCAAGAGTCTCTCAGGGCTTTCCAATTCTGATGAAGAAACTATTTCTAATACAGTTCAAGTAAAAAAGGACAAAAAATAGAGTACATATTTATACTCAAAATGGCTACATTCTATTTGACAATACAAATACCGTTTGTACGTTTTTAATAACATCCATGTTAGTGTAAAGAGGGGCCCAAGAAAATTTAATTAGTCTCCCAACTCATTAAAATAGCGAACAAAGTTATCTCTGGTCACCCTTGCATCAACATTCGCTTTTGAATTTACAATACATAGGTTTACAAACTTATGCGTTCGCAATTATTTTTCAGGTAATGTATAATTATGTAGGAAATAAAAAAAATCTAAATTATGGAGTTGTGTGTATCATTGCTAGTATGTAAAATATTAAAAAAACACAAGGTTCCTCTATAAACCAAATTAAACATCTACATTCAATTATTAACCCATCAAATAATTAAATGAAAAAACGTATCTCGGCTCCCGCCCTCAATAGTACGTAACCCATTCAGCGCTATAAATTTATAATCACTCAAAAGTGATTAACGGGTAAAATGCAGTGACCGTCAGAATGGCCGGTCACTACCCATATTTTACATCGAAATAATTACTAACAGTTGCTACCTAGTTGCTAC
>DWME01001623.1:0-23960 GCA_018244795.1 Parelbella ahira ahira
TTCAGCCGAATCTGTTCTGCCGTTCTTGAGTTATAAGTGGTGTAACTAACACGACTTTCTTTTATATATATAGATTTCTTTATTCTGTTACATAAATGCTCTGTTCTTTTCCATATATCTTTTCCTTTCAACACACACAGAAGAAGACAGCGGGAAGCTGATGGATTCGGAAGGCCCAGGACCGGATGGAGTGGCGCCGATTAGGGGAGGCCTATATCCAGCAATGGACATCGAGAGGCTGACGATGACGATGAAGGGGAGGGTATTTGTAAAGTAAAACAACATTTTGCGTAGTGATTTATTTATTGAAACACCAAAATGACATCTTAATTCTACGGTTACATATTCTTAATAGTAACAATATTGACATCAAAGATTATAGTAAGATACGCTCATGTTATCGATAAATTCATTAGTAGTTTCAAATACATTAGAGCATAAAGAGTACAATTATAAATAATTATCTTATGTAAATAAATACGTTACATATGAAAATCATGTAAAGTTTTGACATTCTAATTTCTTGTTCAAACTTTGTCGCAGCCCAACATTTTATATGATAACAATCTGAGTACACTTCCTTTTGAAAAACATTTTACGTAGGTACCTCAAAAAGGATATGTCAATTGAAAATAAACTATTGTATATCGTAAGTACATATATAAATATTATTTACAAAAAGCTTTTGCATTTATGCAAGTCCTTTCATTTCAAATTCTATTCTTTTTCAATGTTTTATGTATGTATACATACGGCGACTGCGAGGCAGACTATGATTTTACTTTCAGTAACATTTGTGTTCCATCTTCATCGTCACCACGTAACCGTAACCTCTCCATACCATTCATTCTATGTTTTTATTCCATTCCAACAATTCCAAGAACCAACGTATGTAACTCACACCTAGCAAAATACTTTCTCTTTCCTAGTTTTAAACCGTCTCTTTAAAAGGACACTTTATGTTACCCAAATCGACTTATACATCAAAAAGATTCTAGAGCATACACTTGAGGAAGATCCTGAGAACACTTACGTATATTTATATGAGTTGAGATTCTATGAAAAACCATTTCCGACATACAATCTATAAAGTTCAATATCGATAAGGATACACATATGTGTTACATATAGATCTTAAACGCTATATTATATTAAGATAAGATTAAAATGTAAAAAGAATAGATAGGTCTTTGTACTTGTGTAAATTGTGCATTCTTATTTAATTCAGCTAAACCACTGAACAGTGCGACGGTCACATTTTTCGTTAACAATGTTTCATTTTCCACGGTTAAATTTACGATACAACTTCATTGAATAAGTATAAGTTGTCATTTTTGTTTTTGCGGTGTAACTTTTTGTGCTTCATTGACTTGTAGTTCGGGAATAAATTATGTCTGCGTTCCTCGCACCATTCTAATTTCCATTCTTTTCCACTTATTCTACTTTCTTATAACTACAATGACTATGTTTGAGTAATATAATGATAATAGGAATAAAAACATACATTGACGATTAATTAAATATTAAAAAAAAAACATTATGCAGTCAAACATTTGTGTGACGCATCTATTCAATTTAAAAGGAAATGATACTTTTTGTAAATATAATTTTATCAAACAACATGAAAAGATTCATCCTTGCAATAGAAACCTTTTATTTACAAATCATTGTCTATATTGTTTCTCAGGATAAAGCAAAAATTATAACATTACGATACTGGCATAAGATAGATAATAATATTATGAAACGTGCACAGTAAATAAAACCAATTACATCTAAACCCTAAACATAAAATTCAATTGTCATTTAAAAATTTGTAGATATCTCGGCAAGTCCTTAACTATTCCTATGAGAAAACTTAGTTACAAATACTATGAGTTATCATATGTGATTCTAGTATTCCTAAGTCTAAATATTAGAAGTAACTAAAAAATTTTATGAAAAATCTGAGACATAAATACGTATTCGTAACTAATTGAAAATCGGTAAATATAACTGATAAAACAAGACATGTCGTGGGTAAAGCAGATAAGTTGGTAATTTACAAGCTCAGTTATTTAAATGAAATATAAGGAGACCAAAAGATTGATATCGTAACAAGCCTGACTCCTAGACACCGCTAGCTTCCGCTACTTACAACGAAGGAATTGAATATTGCCTTCAACGTGCTATAGACCATTTTAGGTAACGATTTTGAGAGCGTTTAAAGACGACAAATTTGTTTTCTTTTTTCGGAAGTTAGTATTAAAATTCTCTTCGAAGTCCCAATTGATGATAACGCATGATTTGGTTGAGAATCAGTTTGTTGAGCTAATCGTATACAATGTTTTAATGTTTCAATTAAAAAGCACAAATCTCGTATTGAAGGATATGGAGTTGAATACAATTGAATGCTTAATACATATAAAAGGGATAATGCATAATTTGATTGATTTCTTCAGAAAATTTTCTTATATTTTGTATATATTGTATATATAAAAAATAGCAATTACAGAACAATTGACAGGAACAGTGTGAAAGTAATAACTCTAGACTGTGAGCAATTTAGTATAGTTTAAGTTAAAAGAAGAGTAGATGAAGGGATGACAGATGAAATCACAATTGAGTTTGTAAATGCTAATTTTGTACAACTGTATCATGAATGTTAGTAGTACAATATTTTTGATGCCGAGTTGTAGGCTAGTCATTCATCACACACATAGGTATTAGAATCGAGATTTCGATAGGAGAATGCTATAAAGTTATGGCTCCACAAAATATACAAACATCAGTAGATAGGTTACCTACATAGAAGAATAATGCTGATGTTTATTTATGGTTAATGTATGTAATTAATTTAATTCGCCAAATCGATAACCTGCGTAAGATACACAAGGTCGGCCAGTGACATGCAGAGGTACTTTACCAGTTCGGGGCAGGAGGTGGCCCAGTAACAAACATGGTGCGGTACCACTCGGGGACGTCGTATGGTAGCTCGTTAATCATAGTAAAGAGAAGCGCCAAAGTCGCCCACGAGGTTGCAGGCGGTGGCCACGCTGGAGGCCGCAGAGCAAGCAACATTTCAGGCCACAGAGGTTGGATCACACCGGGTCCCAAGAAAAAAGAAGGCGGCGGTGGATAGAAGAGGTTTGGAGGTAGAAGTTGAGCTCGAAGTGCGGGCCAATTCACCGGTCTGTGCGCAATCATTACCGGAAGTTCGATTCTTGCTCTCTGCCTCAAGGGGACCAGCAGCGGAGGTCGCCGCTGAGGACGTTCTATCAGTGTAACGGTGCGTCGAAGCGGGAGCCTCTGCGAAGGATTGTTCGCAGTACGCAACGGTTGAGACTGCTGCAGGGGCCTCGGCTCTGTTCTCAGGGGGATAAGCAATGGAACCCGCCGTCCACTACGTTGTACAAGAGTTCGCGCAGTCCGCACCTCTCTTCCTGGTGGACGAGATCCCAGCTCATACCTTAGAGGTAGCAGTTGCGGTGGCCGTCGGCTAAATAGAAGCCCTGCCTCGGCGTTACGTCGACGCCTTATGGCTGCTGCCAAAAGTATTTCCAACAGGATTCCATAGGGAGACTCTGACGAGTGTATCGTCTGCCCGGATTGAGTTCGAATTCGCGGACGCGAATTCCGTACATTCTGCTCCCGAGGCTGCGCCGTCTCGAAATTGTACTTTAGTGTATCTGTTGTAGAAAGCAAAAAATATCTTTAAAATGCATCATTTACAAAGTAAAGCTACAATCCAATTAATTCTAATGCGACAATATTACGTTCATTTGATTACATTAGGTGACATTCATAACTTTTTTTCTTATTTTTAACGCGGGCCACCTGGTACCCAGTGAAGCCGGTTAGTGGTCACCGTCGCCAATAGATATGCGCAACACGCGAAACGTGGTACGGAGGCTTAAGATTTCTAGTCTTTCTGTGATTCCTGGGTCGTTGAAGACCGTTAAGACTATTTAAGTTTTAGCGAAGTTATAGTGGGTTTAAAAGATCTATTCAATCATAAATATATATAGGTAGTGTTTCAGGGTAAAAACATTGATAACAAGATATTAAAATAACGATAATTTCAAGTGAGCATATACCAATGTTAAAACTAGGCAATGATGAAGCACAGCCTCTTTGAGACCTACAATAAGAGCAACACTATTTGAGTCTCAGCCCTCATCGAAAACATTTCCAGTTTATCATTAGAATATATTTTAATACCGGACATGGACATGCAGCCAAGTCATATTTGGCTAATTATTTACAATAATAACAAAGAATCTAATCTTGCGTTTTTATACTGATATATATAAATAAACTTAATATCTCCCTCGTCACATCAAAAACCCGTCATGATATCCATTTATAAATATGGCCCACGCTAAATCTACCGGTTGCGCCCGTCGCACAACCGACTCCATTTTGTTGTGTATATGTCAAGATCTCCGAGCACGAAGATATACATATATATAAATAATACATTCACATATCTCATATAAATTTCTCGATTTAAAACAAATGGGCATGTAACATTTGAAATTACATTTCATAAATTTCTATATACTTCAAGCAGAGTCCAAGTGTTAAAAATTGACGTATTATAAATATTCAAACTTAATTTATATGAAAAGTTTTGTTTGCTTTTTTTTATATTTTCAAGGTTCAATTTGTCCTCGTAGATTTTATTTTTGAAATTCATTACAATATATTGATTGATTGATAATTTTTCATAAATTCCTTTGATAGCAGAATTATCTTTATTAATTAATTTGATATAAAGAACTCGTATATTTATCCAATAATATTTAATTAAATAATAATAAATAAAATTTTATTGGATAATCATCTCATTTCGAGCATTTTAAAGACAAGAATATCAGTCGATATGTTAAGATTGTTTACTTATTAACACTTTCATTTATTTAGTTACTTAGTTAGGAACGAGGAAGATAATATTGATTTTGTTTCAGAGCACGGATCAAGAAGTATATTTGCATTTATAAGCGTTACCTGCACGAACAGATACACCAATATACCAAAGTAATTCTCAAGAAATATATGTAAAGTATATCATGTTTTTTTTTAAATATCAGAACGTAAAACATCAGATCAATTACTTACCAAAGGAAACAACGTAGCCTTGCGCTACCTTCTTCTGTCGGCTCAGATAAAACAGTAATTCTGCTTAACACACTGGGAAATATACTACGATACAGAAACTAAGCCCTTTATTGCGTACAAAAGGAATAAATCACGCCTCTGACCCGCACCGGCGAACAGAAGTACCCAAATGGACGCTTGAGAAAAATCAATAATATACGCCGGCAAACTTCGGTAGCGTTGTCTTTGCCCAAAGTCTAAAGCCAGGCGTCATTTGTGACGCACATTATGGTCTTGCCATAAAATGTTACATAATTGCAAAATTTAATTTTTAAAACAATGTTAAAAATATGTACTGTTATATTTTTATGTCAAACACAAATACATACAAACACCATATTTTTGTATCTTTTTGTGTGTGTTTAATTTTAAATTGCAAGTTGTTGTATTGTTTACGGTATTGTGTCTTATTTAGTATTAGTAGTATTTAGTATAATAACCTAGAATACTAGTACCAGCTAGTTTCATATTACCAGTGATATAAGATTGTGAAGAAGTTTTGTCAGTCACCTCAACAATCGGTTAATTTACTAAAGTAGCAACACTGCGCGATTACTGTGCGCACCCTTGTTAAATGGTTCGCGATCTACTTGTTGCTGTTACGATATCCGCAGTTTATAATGTAAAGATTAAAAAATTTATTCAGGTAGGAGGTAATATTATTTCCCACTTCTAGGAATCGCCAAATAAAAGCAAGCTATAATTTAGAGAAATGACAATTCGTAAAATTGCCTTTACACTTGTTCTTAGATACTATTATAAATATATATATATAATAATATATAAATAAAACAATATTGTTGATTAATTATTGCCTCAGGCCAAGCCCCTTATGGGGCGGTATAGTGCCCCCAGTGCAAGATACAAATGGCAAAAACGCATGAAATAGTTACGTTCATTTGTTAGGTATTATGATGCAAAATGTGTTTAAGGCTGTTGCCAAACGTGACGTTCAGCTACATACCTGAGTTTCTAAGACGGGAAATAATTTTTTGTTTCGCTGACGAGTTAGAACGATTCGTAGTTAGTATTTATCTCGAAACATAACTCCAATCACTGCTTAGGTCCATTCAAATACGTCCTTAACATACCAACAAGTGTTTCCGTAATTATTTCACTCGATCTTCGCAGGATAACCTGCAATCGCTTTCGGTTTCATGGTGAATATTTGTGTTTTTGGTAAGTTTTTTTCATGTAACCATGAATGACGATTCTTGGCTTATAAACGTTCACAGATTACTTTATACCTGCTCCATTACATAAAATACAAAATATTGAACTTGAACAGCGCAACTACCTTAAATCATAATCATTATTAGACAATTCATAGGTATTCATATTAATAACGAAATATCAAAATATCAATATCAATTCTGTAATTTGCCTTAAACATTCAACGTGCATAGGCGGCCTTACGCTGTTACCCGATAGATTTATAGTCTGTTGCGAAACTGAATAATTGAAGGGCGCGCGCTTAATGCTGAGGGCCCACGCATGCGTGATGTACAATTTCTATAATCTATGGTCTTCGAAATTGAAAATTGAGAACCCCGACCGAATTAGGGGTTCACAAATATCACAAACATCCGCAGTGGTTATATAGAAACTCCTTATATTTATCCATTCAAACAGTTATTTCGCGCCATTTCACACATCCCATTATATTTTCATTGTTTCTCTTTTTATAATCTTATCTCTTTATACTTTTTTATTTACCGTTTCAAAGTCTAATTATCGATTAGTATTTTAAGTAAGCTGTGCTATTTTCCAATGTTTAATCTATCTCTAAACCAATAATCGACAAGATAGAGTTAGCAGTTTCAACTTGAAAACGTAAAAAAAAGTCACTTCTGTAATAAAAATTCAAATATATTATTGCATATTTATAATGGAACATTTATTCATATTTTATTCAACCAAGCTCTTATTCGGTGTACATATAGGCGTAAAGTAGAGAGATCGGTTTAGGTAGCGTCTAGAGATATAGAGAGATTGCACTGAATGGAATATTAATTCTTACTTTATTTTGTTCAAACTCTTGTTAGGTGTATATAGGCGTAAAGTAGAGAGATCGGTTTAGGTAGAGTCTAGAGATTTAGACAGATTACAATGAATGGAATATTAATTCTTATTTTATTTTGTTCAATCTCTTATTAGTTGTATATAGGCGTAAAGTAGAGAGATCTGTTTAGGTAGAGTCTAGAGATTTAGACAGATTACATTGAATGGAATATTAATTCTTACTTTATTTGTTCAAACTCTTATTAGGTGTATTTTGGTCAAATATGTAAGTCATATGACAGCTGAGTTACAAAATTTAAGTTTGGGTAAAATAAATGAATTTGTCCATTTATTGAAATTTTATTTGACATCCATTTCTTAAGTCTATGATTACATGTTTTCTTATTTTTACTCTAACATCTAATAATATATTGAAATATGTGATGAGTAATTATATTAAAATTCTCTAATGTTGCTGACAATTGGCACACAATATAGCTAAGTTTTAAAGTTGACTAAATTATGTTATCGTTAGAACAGGAATTTGAAATTCTTAGTAATCTTACAGTATTACGTATTACGTTAGTAAAAGGAATAGATATTTGTTGTATTAAATCAGTTCTAATACGTATAAAAAGCTGCAACATAATCTCAGCATACTAAGACAGAAACTTTAAGATTTGTTATACAATGCTTCTTTATTACTAAACTATTATTATTACTAAAAACATCTATGAAGTGATCATTCTTGACATCCAATCCGAAAACATTTGTGTCCATATTAATTCATTCTCGAAAATTGTTCTCATACATAGCAAAATAATTTCTCTTTCGTAGATCTAAACCATCTCATAAAAAAGTCACTTCCAATCATTTTTATCGAATCGAATAGACTTTATTTAACCCTCTGTCGTCCCGTTTGTCTATAAGAACGCACCAGTGACATCCAAAAAGACACCAAATTACACACATATAACATATATATATAGCATATGGCACTAAACATCGACTAATGTTTTACAATTACTAAACAACAATGACGAAGTATAATTTTAAAAATACTTTATTCACTCCCTCTTTATTACTCATTTTTCCAGTTGCATGAAAACAATTCAAAGTTTGTGAAAAATTATTAATTATACAAAACGTTGAAATGTAACTAAATAAATCGAGATGTAATTTTGATTTTCCTAAATATTTTTTTCTTGTTTCATTGAATTAAATAATAACAGTAAAGAAGTAATATTGAATCGTTTGTTTTACTCTTTCAAAAATTACAGACAAAATATCGTACATCTCTAACCCCGAACTAGTGAAGTGTTTACAACAACATAGCCATTTTTTTTATCATATTAACTTAAATAATTAAAAGAAAATTTTGAGCGCAGGACACCTGTCCTACTTGAAAAGTCTTAAACAAAAATCGCACGAATATGTTAGAAGGGTAACAGATTTAAGGGAGATTGTGCAGTGCCATTACAAACGCGTTATCTGCCGACAGTTGGTCGCTTTTTCTAGCGTGGAAGGCTGAAACGATGTCATCTGTACGATCCACGTAATATCCAAGGAGTGCAGGAGCAAGTGCTGGCTCTTCATATTCATCATCAAGGTAACCGGGTGAACGGGAACCACCTTCCATGTAATAGCCAGCTGGATTAGAGTTATCTCCCTGTTCTTGTCCACCATTCAATCCAGGTGAAGGACTAGCCGCCTCATGTGTATCTTCAAGGTAGTAACCGGCAGGTCTTCCGAGGTATCTATCCACTGGATCGGTACCCTGATCAAAGTAGCCCGTAGCGGCCTCGCCATTGCCTTCCATGTAATAGCCGGCGGGGCATCCGTACTGGGAATTTTGTTCACCAGTAGCAGGAGTATTTCCAGTGTCATCACCTGTGCGCTCAAGGTAATCTGCGTGGGTCGACATGCGAGAAGATACGCGACCGCTGCCCGAAGGAAAAGACATTGTACTGTCTTCATCCATATCCAGACCAGAATACGTAGCAGTACCCAGGCTATGAGTCAATTCCTGTAGTTTTGCTAAAGAGGAAGACAATGAAGAGTCATCGTCTGAGTCGTCAGTGGAATAAGTAGAAGTGCTGGTTCCGCTACGGAATGATTCTCTATCAGTGTCTGAAATGGAGGTCATCGAAGAGTCAGAGTCCTCTGAAGAATCATCTGAGCTACTAGAGTCGGGGGAGGAGGGAGCTTCAGCTAGTTCCTTTTCTAGTTCTGCATCCAAATTTTCATCGTCAAATTCGTTATCATCAAATAAGGAGGGACCTGGCGCTGTAGCTTCTTCGTCCATCGGGACCAGCGGTGGTTCTGGGTGGCTACTATTAAGGGAATTCAGCATGATGTCTACGAGAGTTTGCAGCGGTGATTGAGACGAGCACCATGTTTTCCTCTGGCGAAAACGACCGCGCGACCGCACGGGCCGTGCGCTCTGATCACGTACTGGCATCATATTTTAAAAATATTAAATGCCCCTGTAAAATATAGAAAAACCTTTATTATAAAGACTGTCCAACGTTGAACCCAATTTGCACAATCAGACCTTTCAAAATAATTATTGATGAATACTCTATATATAGAGTACCTCGACATCATTTCACTTTAGAAAGCTCATCGATTTTTCTTAACAAAATGGTGGGCAATATATTACGACGTAGTACAATGAAATTTATTTTATAATTTTATAATCGTTGACTGAATATATCATACGATGGAATGAATAAATAATATAAATAAAATATTAGAGATGGTATTAATAGAATGTTGAACTGAAAACTTTTAATTATTCCAACTTACATGCGAGTAATATCCTGAAGGCAGAAGCTGTTGACGATTCAACAAAATATTGCAGCGCGTGCCAAAAACAATCAAAATACCTTTAATAACACTTACTAAAATAATATGAAAATATTAAAAGATTACACAAATAAAAATAAATGTAGGACACCCGCGGATGGTTCACCGCAGCTTTGAGACTGTTCGTAGAGCTTTTGAAAAATCGATAGCCGCCGGATGCTCTCGACGCAGTCCACCAGCGCCGCCATATGGAGGTCTCGTTCTGCCGTATAGGTAAAATGAGAAAGCAATAGTGAACTTAAGCGCTTGGAAAAACTAGATAGAGGACATCCTGAATTATGTTGTTGCCATGTTATAATTTTATATAGAATAATATTAAGACTCAATTTTTTTATTTTGGGTTAACGTAACATCGTTATAATTATATCGTTATATAACAATTAAAATTTTTCGAGATATTTGTACAGCAATCATTTCACTTCATAAAACAACATTACTATTTTTTGTACGTATATTCCTGTATAATAAAAATTATTGAGATATTCGATTATTATGACATGTAAATCGGTACATGAGTTATAGCGAGTTATAGTATATACATAAGTTATAGTTCCCAACTAAACCTAAATTCTCAGCCAGAGTGTACGACAATGCATCTATCAGCCTACGAGAGGTCATTTCGGCGAACGAATGTGTGAGGAACCATGCACCGATAACGATTGTTCCGAAAGGACCCGTCAATGCTTGCTTAGAGAGTCCAACTTGCTATCGGTTCTGCGACAGACGTGACCAGCCCACTGCCACTTCAGCTCGCTAATTCTTTGGGCTATGTCGATCACTTTGGTTCTCTGTCAGCTGATGCACAAACATGATTTTCACTTATTTTCACTCACTACACCAGGCTATTTCATCAGCGGTCAGCCCTATAGAATCGCAACCGAAACCTACATGTTCGAAGCAGTTGCATTAGACAGTACACACATGTAAACAGCCGTGTAATACACCAAGGCATATCTAGCAACATTCATTTGTATAATGACACTTCATTATGACATAATTCAATAATAATAGTATTAGGTACATATAAATGATGCTCACAAAGCATGTGGTGTCAATACTACATATAAGGCAGCGTTACTAGAGCAATAAAGATACCTTCAAAATTAAATAATCAACCTTTAAAATGTATTACAAATAATAAATATCTGTCCATAAGAAAGCAATAATTAAAACACAACACGTACAAAGCTTGACATCAAATAAAAACCTAGATTTAGTAAAATTAGATTTTTGCTTTCATAATTTATCATGAAATTTTTTTTTTAATAATATGATATCCCAAAATCATAATCCCGATCTACATTTCATTAACTTAACATAAAGAATTTTCGAAAGCGTATGCACGAATATATCTACTATTAAATCATTTTTACATATTATGCTTTAGAAATATGAATGCCTCCGTAAATTCTACAAAATATTATGTAATAAAAAATTTTGGGTTTGTTTACAAATAAAGCGAATTCCAGAAGCAACTGGAAAGACCGAATTCATAAGTGTAAACATTCTTTAATAACGTCAAAGTGAAGTTAATATAATAATACACTTTTTCATATTTAATCGAAACAAGAATCGATGTTTTATAAAACAAAATAGTGCCCATAATATAATTCAGTTCCTTGTTAAGCTGGCGACACAGGAAGCGCACGTCTGCGCCGTCGCAAAAGCTTTCTCTCATTTCCGCGCGAAAACTTGAAATATGTAGTTATCTCTAACACAAAATTTCATTGGAAGTATCACCAAAGGAATGTCTTTCCGTCACAACCGCTGGCCTTGTGGCGGTTCTTGAAGCAAAATTACTAATGTTTATAGGCAACGGTGATCACTTACGATCACGTGATGTCTGTTTGTCAGGCTTAACGTAAAAAATGTAATTAAGTAACATTCAAGTTTTATCTCATTAATAAATATCAAAACTTATCTAAATATGCATCGACATGATCAGTCTGTTTTTTCTTCTGCCGAACATAGGTCTCCTCTGAGAATTTTATACCCATAATCCTCACGCTGGGCATACGGGTTGAGGATAACAGAACACGGTTTCTCACACCGCCTACTATACTGGCCCTCAGCGGCCAGGACATTTAGTTGTGAATAGGCCAGGCCAGGTCGTACAGCTATCTGCCAAATCTAAACATTATTATGCCAAAATGCACTATGATATTTGTAATCGAATGTTCCTAAGTTTCTATCTGGACCACATACTCCAATAACAACTAACGACTTCCAAGGCTGATTACATTTCTACGGGGTAATTTAATTTTACATTTATAGATACCAAGTATTTATGTTCCTCTGTCATTCTTATTCATTAACGTAAAAATTAAATCAGTAAAACATTCAAGAATTGTCTCCAATTGTTAAATATACCCCTACTTCTCAGGTGATACCTGGGTTGACTGGTAGATAATGCCACTTTGCAATAAGTGCGCCTTTTGTAACGATCAATAAAGAATAAATAAATGAATAAATATTCGCTTTAGCCAATAGCCATTGTCAATTCTTAGTCTTCTTAGTCATTCTTAGTCATTAAAGTAAAAATTAAAATCAATAAAACATTAGAGAATTGTTTCGAACTGTTAAATATTCGCTTTAGTCCATAATCATTATCAAATAATATAAAATATTTAAATAATTGATATATTCAGTAAAATGTCTTGGTATTCATATGTTAAAACGGTACGAAATCCCTATATTTCATCCATAGTAAAACTATTTTAGTTCTTGGGTACAGAACTATAAAAAATATTAACTTTCTATGTCCTTTATAGTTTTACAAAAAAATTCTGTGTGTACATATACTAAGTAACCTTTATTAGTTAACATGTAAGACGATATACTTAATCCATTTAATAAAAGCCTCTGAAATGTCTATTACAAAAGAGACCGTGAATATAAAAAAAACCAGTCTGTTATTTCCTTTATTTAATTTCACATTCATATGTTAAGTCTAGGACTACATTTAAGTACATTTAAAATTCAGAAAAACACAATTTGGACACAATGTAACATCAATAACATTTTTATACGTAGTCTTATACTAACAATTAAACGTAACGTGACGCCTGTAAGCCCCGAAGGGGTAGGCAGAGGGGTGTAGTACACCCCCACATTTCACCAGTTACGTTTTAGTCCCATGGAATAGGTGGTAAGTCTATTGCCATACACCGGGCACTGATCCAGACTCCGAGTCACCACTAGAAATTCTAAATTAGATAAATCCTGTAGTATCCGACCCGGGATTTGAACCCAGGACCTCCCGATCGGTAGTCGCGCTTACAACCGCTCGACCAACGAGGCAGTCTACTAACAACTAACAATTAAAATAGACAAAATATTAGTTTGTGAAATATAAGACAAAATCTCAAACGTTAACAATCTATTAGAAAATATTAGGCGAAACAGAACATCAATGAAATATTTTTTATCTGCTAACAGCACAAGGACACACAATATTGAGTTAGAAACTATGTTGCCTATGATAAACTTGTTGACAAGTTGCCCTTGAAAAGTTAAATAATAAAATTAAGTTAGTACAAAAAATATTAATTTGTGAAATCTCAAAGTTAATTGCCCTATTTGCAAGTTTTAGCTTAAGAACGTAAATAAAAGTTTCATCATCTACAAAGAACAGAACACACAATAAAATTAGCTTTTAAATATGACAAACGCTTATCATATGTTGGTTATTTTATATACGTTTTAGTTGAAATTCTATAACAATTAAATATGTGTTGCGAAGTGACACACAATACCCTATTAATGAGTGAAAAAACAGAGAATAAACACACAATACTTCAGAGACGAACCGATTATTTGCACATTTTACATAAAATGCTACAATACTTAGTTTTATATGACCTTCTTACAAGGGACACGAAATATTAATTCATTTAATAAAATATAAAATTTTCAAGTTAACGGAAATAATTCATTTGGGTTATTTGCACAAAATGTCACGGGAAAGTAGAACATTTTATAAATGCTAAAAATTATATAGCAAGATTGTATTTCATGTTAATAGCTTATATGCAATGTTTTTTTGGGATAATAATGTTTTCCAAAACATTATGAAATCGAAAAATATCCACTAAGCTTTAAAAAGTTGGTGATCCGAATTTCAACATTTAGAAGTAGAGCACTGACTTTATTTAATTAATGAGTAATTAAGAAACATATAAAAAGGAATGATTTGTGCAGTCTGCCTGATGGATATTTGTACAATTTGCTATTGGTCATCATTACTATATGTGAAATCCTAACAGACGTTTATAGAATTTTTATAGAAAACATTTAGATTTAAACATTAAACATTTAGATCTCAAGATAAAACATCTACGACATATAATTAATCTATTAACACCGATTAATCTATATTCAAAGGAATTATAATTGTTTTTTAACTTCTACCGCGACCAGTTTCATGTTGTTAGCTCTCCGTAATGTTCCTTCATATACCTAAATCACCGACTCTTCCTCAATGTACCAAAATATTTCTCTTTCCTAGATCTATCCTGTCTCTTTTAAAGGACACTTCAACATTCTTCTTCACCCAGATAATTACTATATAATATTCAAACGAGTAATTTCTAACACACACATATTATTAAAAAGATGTTAAAGTATTATATGAAAAACCGTGAACAGAGATTACTTAAAAAGTGCTCGGATTTAGCAATGTTTTTTTTTTGAACTGCATCTGAAACTGAGATGAAATGCTTCAGGATCGATTTCAAATACTAATAGCTCGCTTTTAGCTATGTTACTTGACTAACAAACTTAAGTTTGACAAAGCATTAACGTTACATTTGACTGTCAATAAATAAACGATTGAATTTATGTAATGCCAAAGAATTACTTACTGAAAAGTTGATAATAGTTTAAAGAGCTGTCCGTCAATTCTAATATAATGTTATAAAACGGAACCATAAAATACATAACAATTTAAATTAAACATTTAATATACTCGTATAACTTACACGGATCACGACAACAATTTCATTCCAAATTTCAAATTCAATTTCAAGTGGTGTATTTTAGACAGATTAAATGACAAAATCAATAAATCTACATCCCGTTATCTAGCATTAGATGAACTGTAATGTATGAACCTTTGCTGTAATTATCGACCACTCCGACAAGTGCGTTTTATCGTTTCAATAAAACAAAAATGCTTTAGCAAAACATGACTTTCCTAAATTAATTTCCTCTCCTTAAAAGGTTAGGTACTTTAAAATTCGTTTCACCCACGTATACTGATTCAAATATAACACATAAAATCGCACATTAAGTATTGAATAACATAAACAGAGTTTAAAACCAAGACCACGAAATTCAAATACATTTCTTTCAAGCGCACACGTTGGTTATAAATTTGTGGACTGGCATAAAACGGTTTCCAAACTTAATAGTTTAGATTAAACGTAATATTCAATGACAATAAACAGTTTTAACCCGTTGTGAGACTCTTTACTTTAATAACAACCACTTGATCATGATGTTGTGTCAGAGATCGTGTGTTTAACGAGTGCTAATAACGTGCTATTAACGAAATTATTTATGTAATTTATAAATGATTGTCGACTGTGTTGACTTATGTATCTCACCGAAACGGTTACTCTTCGCGACTGGGTCGTGGAAGACGACTACCAAATCGCTTGGTGAATTACCAGTGCGTTAGTACAAATGTACCTTTAAATTTCAGTACCTTAATTGTTTCGGTAAAGTACATACTTCAACGCATTTCGACAATATTTACAAGTTTCCGAAACACTTTGAAATATATATAAACCGATGGCCGAAATTGTAGCTATCATGAACGACGATAGTTACAAACTCAGCGGCAAAAAGAGATCTGAGCCAATCGGAGCACGATTGATTAGCTCATATCTCCTAGCCCAACTTACAACTAACCTAACTATATGTACACTATATACACCAACAAATCGGTCATCGAAATCACGGCTGTCCTTTGCCAACTGAATACTCTGTGAACCCAGTATTCAGCGAGCAAGAGACAACCAGGTGTAATTCTGACGAGCGATTTGTTGGACGTCAATCGGTGGTCATTGACTAGGACGGTCCCTTAGCCGATTCCTACGGTGCCCACGGGCAAGATTGGGGGGAGACGTATTCTATGCCGCGGCCCCACGGCCCTACAAAGGATGAAAATATTGACAAGCCCAAGATGTATTTGAAATGAGTATTTCTGGATGATTACTGTATTTGAAAGAAAAACGACTATTCGTACGTCCCTTTATTAAAAGGTTAAGGTTTCAAAAGCTTGTGCTTGGCGAATGCAACCGATTAGAGAATTCCATGTTGATGGAAAAATTGTACCAGATTCATAAAAAAGTCACATTATTCTTCAATTACAAAGTTATGCGAAATTTTGAGTATAATATACTAAAATTTTATTCAAGTCGAATTAAGCCGATTAGCATTTTACGTTTGGATCTTTAAGATATATTTTATTTCCTATTGCGTTCAAAAACTTCCCCAAGAAAGAAAATACGGGTATATAATGTAAGCATGACCTCAGTACGTATAACTAAATGAAAGCTGTTATGAAAATGCAAAACCCTAAGAACAGGAAATATTCGAAAACATAATATAAGAGAGGTTAACCTAACATTATTATTTTTATAATCAGCTTTATCTTTTGTTCTAACCATCTATACTCTTATATAGTTTACTAAAAACGGAAGCGACAGTTCTATCCATTAAACAAATTCTAATTTGAGTCCAATTAATAGTTCGATGAAGTAGCCGCAATTGAGATGCACCATGTTGCGTTGCACGAAGTTGAGTAGCACGACGTTGGGTAGCACGTTGTTGAATAGCACGAAGTTGGGTAGCACGACGTCGAGTAGCTCGAAGTTGAGTAGGACGAAGTTGGGTAGCACGTTGTTGAATAGCCCGGAGTTGAATAGGACGAAGTTGGGTAACGCGAAGCTAGGTAACACTAAGTTGCGATGTTGTACTTGATTTGGCGCAGCCCACACATCACAACGTACGCCTCTTGCTTAAAAATCTTTCTTTGTTTAAGTACGATTGTGAAAACACCTAAAACACAGAAAACTGTAATCAAAATAAAGTACAATGATAAAGTAATAGTGTACAATTTTAAGTTTAATCAATTGTCATTTTAGAGATGTTTTGTTTACTTACGTGTTGCGCCTGCGCTGGTTGGCATAAGGTCGTGATATCAGTGGTATTTTGATGGAATTTTTCTCTGATCTTGATTTCAACTCCTTGAAGTAAATATTAGCCGTGACCTTCTTCCCGTCTAACTGCGGATTACTCAGTGAATCGCTCATGTTTTATTTTATTGTGTACCAGCCTGAAAGGTAAAGTAAGTTTAAAAGTTACAAAATTATAGAACTTCAAATACGTGACAATTATGAAATCACTAGATAAATAGAAGTCTTAATAATCTTTAAAGCAGTTTGTGAGTCATACTGACCTGGAGCAGAAATAATTGTTAAACGTCGACGACAGTAGAGATGGCGGCTTGATAGGATTTTAGCAACTGAAAAGAATTAACGTAAAAATTTATTTCAAGTGTCTCGATGATAACATTAAGGGGGTAGGGTATAGAGTACAGGGCTTGACGATAAGGAAATTTTGAAAAGTGTAGAGTTCATCCGCGCTGCCGGCAGAAGCGGGGCAGAGACAACATAATCCGGCGACGTGCGAATAAATGGCGTTCCTCGGGAATCGGACGCGGCGGAAACAATAAACGCCGATCCACTGCGGGTTCTACAATCAATGGGCGAATGGGGATCGATCCAGGTACACGGCGGCGAGGAGGCAAAATCCGGAGTGTTTTCGCTGCCCGAAATACAGCTTCCAGCAGAATCCTCATAAGCGATGGCGGCGGAGCCACTGGGTCTTGCTGGACGCGAGGGTATGAACCCTGCAGTATCCAATTCCAAACGCGCGCCGTCTTGACGATTTCTTGAACCCTCTGAAAATCAATTATATTAATTTATTTAACGGCATGTCATGTAGCAAGTAGTTAACATCGTTGGTTAACATCACTAGAGTATTGTTACATAATCACGTAACAAAATGGCACCCTTAAAACTGTCCGGGCTGTCGAAAATATTGCACTTACAATATTACCTATTGCCGATTTAAGGATTAAAGGAACGTATTGAATTTTTTTAAAATCTGAATTCCCTTTTGATGTTTCTAGAAAATTATGGAAAACTAAGAAAATTCTGGAAATTTTTCACTAAGCCGTAATTGATATTTAATAGTGTGATTGTCGCAGATGATTAATGTAGTAAATGATTAATTAAAAGTATTTACACGTTACTTACCTTAAAATAATTAGTAGCCCAAGTCTACTCAGTGGCTCTGCTTCGAAGCCGGTGGATCAGCGACGTGACGACTCTGAATCCGAATCCCGCTCCAAGGCTCCAGGAACACAAACTAAAATGACACTGTACTATTATAATCAACCACATACCTTTATCGATTGCCAGCGTTAGCCGTGTAAAGAAAATAATTTACCGAAACGACACAATGAAGCACTCCGACCGTCGGAAATATCCAGACTGCCGTTCCCGAGATAAGCGCCAGGGAGTGGCTGGGAAAATCAATACAACCCAGTGCTGCCATCTGTTCAGCGCATGCTCTGTTCCTACATCTAGTCTCTACTAACTTTACTCGCGGCCGCGTTCGCATTGACACAAATTAGGAAGCCAAAAATTTTTTGTAGTTTTGTAGTAAGTTTTCAACTTTCTCGCTTATAAAATAGACTTTAATAAAAACCAACTTACTAATAAATGTTTTATTTGGATTAAATTTTTGAAAACATCTCGCATGTTCTTTTTACATAATATGCAAACACACGGACAAGTTAAAAATGACATCGATATGTATCGATATGCGACCGACGAATCTATATACATACATTTTGCTACCTGTTGAGCGCGACTATATATATTTTTATCCCGTCACGAGAATAACGCTGCGTTCTATGGGCATATCAAGGATTATTGTTTCAAAGTTGACTTTGAATTTAAAATGGCTTTGACCACTTGTCTAGTAGAGTACTGAGTAGCTTAGAGAGCGCATATATTTATAATATGTATATATATATTAAAGTGAAAAAAAGATATTTTTTTCACTGTAATACGACCAGATTAATTAAGATTAGTTAAGACCAGCGTTTTTAAGAACCTAATGCCTATAAGTTTTCCTGAATATTTGTAAGGATTGCTACATCTACGACAAACAAGTCTGCCTCGTTAATCAAATAGTTGTACACTGCTTAGTGGTCGAGTTATTACAAGCGCAACTGCTGATAGAGAGGTCCTAGATTCGATATCCGGTTCAGGTGCTTTTGGATTTTTCTAAATAAATTAGACTTTTTATTATAAATTTCTAGGTGTGGCTATGATCTCTAAATCTGAACCTGGTGAATGACATTAGGTTCATCATTTATTTCATGCGAGTGGGGCGTGAGAGTATACTCCTCTCGTAGGCAGAGGCCTACCCTTTTGGGGTGTACAGACGTCATATTACATTTGGCTACATCTGTATTAGTTGATGATGATGATGATGATGATTATGATTATGATGATTATGGTACTTGCATTATACATATATGTACATACCTCCACTGTAGGCTACTTGCAGGGTAGGCAGAAAGCACGGAGCGCCCAATAAAGCTATCCTTGCAGGTCTGCCATACTTTTACCACATTATTTTCACACATATTTTGCTGCCTAAACTGTAAATAAAACCGGTATTTAGTAAAACAAATCGGGTCCTGTTTATTGTTGTGCTATAAGCCTATCATAGCATGACATCACGCGTGTATTTACCTGAAGAGATAGGCAGAGAAGTGTAGTACTCCCACGAATCACTTATTGTATTATAGATTAAAGGAAATAGGGGAGAGACTATTGCTCAGAATCAATTTTCTTTCAGTGAATTGTAAAAAATAGTGCAGAGATTTTGATGTACTCGTACATTAAACAAAATATGTATTTCAAAATTATTAAGCTCAGCAAAAATTTATTTGTTTTAAACAGTAGCTAGACATTATGGAATAAAATCATGACACACCTTATGCACTAAATAAAACAGTTTGTAGTCAAATGCATCTACCACTATCCTTCAACGGATATTGAATATGAAACAACGCTCATACATTTTGTATCCGCTCCTGCATCATAGATCGAATTTCATATTCACAATACATATGTATGAGCGTTGCAGTATTTTACATCGGAAAAAGGTACGAGATTGTTTTATCGAATTTAAAGTTTTTTTTTTTTAAGTTTGCCTTGTAGGTCGACTGGCTGCAAGCGAGACTGCTGACCAAGAGTTCCGGGTTCGATCTTCAGGTCGGATAAATGTTACTGAGTTACTATAACTCCAATTACCAGTAGTAGCAAGGAGTCTATATCCGTATAGGCCAGTAAGCTTACCTCCTAGTCCATAGTGGGACATTCAACGGAACTGGCGAATCGTGGGAATGTGATACACTCCTCTGCCTAGCCCTTCGGTAAATAACAGGCGTAATGTTATGTTATGCTTTTTGGGTTTTGGACAGCCAGTATTTATGCAAAGAAATTTAAAAATAGAACGCCATTTTGAAATGGGACGCTTAGACTTGCTGTACGTTTGTAATATTTTGAAAAGTAGTCAATTTAATATCTATTATATGACGATATTTTATTTTCATCCAAGTATATTATATTAAAATAAACCCAACTGCGTCAATATTCATCAGAGTATGACAAATTTGACATATTTTAGTAATTTGTTATTTCTTTTAAATTGTATGGAGTTGTAATTGAAATACATATTTACCATAAAGTTGAGGCACCCGATATACTCCATAAATGGTTGGGACATTATCAACTGTATAATAATAATTAGAATAAAACTTACAATTCTATGGTTAGAATTCAGTTAAAATTTCAATAGGAATGTCAACCGACAATTCAAAGATGAAAACGTTTGAAAAAAATTTTCGACCGCGGAGGGATTCGAACCCACAATCTTCGGATCCGAAGTCCGACGCCTTATCCATTAGGCCACACGATCCTTGTTCGGTATCTCGAAACCTAGCGATAACTTACGTTGTAATAAAACTCAATTACATAAAATAAATACAAATTTATGAAAATCATATTTTAACGTTGGTCCCAGGACATCACGTAACCAGAGCAGACGTATTTGAAAATGCCTTTTAATAAGGTAACTACACGCCTGTAGGGGTAAGCAGAGTAAGCAAATGAGTCAAGCAGAGAAGTGTAGTAGACTCCTAGGCTTCACCAGCTATGTTACCGTCCAAAAAAGCATAACATAACATACCCATAATGGAATAAGTCGTGAGCCTATTTTGTCATACACCGAGCCTAGATCTAGACTTCAAATCACAAGAAAATTTTTGTAGAAAATTTAACTTACAAAAATAAAATACGTGGTAAAGCGCGGTCCACAGACGTACTGCTAAATGCCCTGACACCCTACGAACAGCACCAATGTCGGTGCAAGACGCTGAAGTCTACAATCCCCAACCGGCATGCCTAGAGTCAGAATTATGAGCAAAATTCAAAGGCGATATAATTTAATAGAAATATACCTACTTGATATAAATCGTATGGCTTCAGAATCTTCAATCGTTCAAAGCTAAATAACGACTGATAAAAATCTATAAGAATATTCGTAACGACCAGTGAGCAGTAACAGCCTGATAGATTAGGATTCCATGTTTCACTCCGGGTTTCCTGGGTTCAAACCCATGGCGCGCACCTCTTTACAAAAATGTGCATGTTAATCACTCGATGAAGGTAAACATAGTGAGGAAATCTGCACATTTTAGAATTTAAAAAATCTTTAACACGTATGAAATATGTCGAATCGCACTTAGCCAGCGTTGCTTATAGTCTTAAGCATTTCATTCAGAAAGGAGACCCGTGTCCAAAGACTGTTAAAATAAAAGAGTCCAGGAAAGCGAAAATTTAAAAGTACAGTCCCTACGTGTTATCTCAGCATTTTTCTGATTGCGATTCTTTCCCTATTTGTATTTATTTTAAATGCCTTATTAAAGTTCTCTTTACAGAAGCTTTGGTCTTTACGATGCCCACTCTCTTACTAAACTGTCTCATACTCCATTTTCATCAAATTCATTATCAATATAATCGTAATCTTTATTTGCTATGTAAGGCATTATCATCACAATCCTCACCGATTTCGGTGACGGCGACGTCGTGCATGTCAACTAGACACCGTTAGTGTCATGTTGGTTTTATGGTACGCTCTTATGTGGCTTGCAAAGCCGAGACGCATAAGATATAAGGCACAATGCCATCTATAGTTATATAATATAATTTGTCCTCTCATTTTACCATTTTGTCGGTACAATATCGGTGGTACAATTAAGAATGAGTAACATATTTACTTCAATATTTCCTTGATATCAAATTCGTTCGTTAAATTGTTGCATCAATAGTCTACTCGTATGACATACAATAACTAAACATCCATTAGTCATCAATCGATGTTCAACGCCAAGTTTGATATAACTATTAATTTCAAGTACATAATTAACAAATTAGTGGCGGACTATGGCCTTAACCCTATCATTATGAGAGGAGACCCATGTTCCAACAGTGGAACGACGAATGGGTCGATTATATTATGATTATTTTAATTAACAAAAGTACTCTGACTTTTAAAACTGACAGTAAAAACAACCGTCACGTGTAAATCAATTTTCTTTTAATTTATTAGAGCACTATGCTACGCGCTTATCTTTAGGTGCTACTTAATGAACTTTAAAAGTCATAGTCTCAGATTCGGATACGTAGATAGAGTGGCAGACGGAACAAGGACAAAAAGTATAAGCATGCAAATGTTACAATCTGCAGCACTGCAAGTTACAGTCAACTGTAATAATATTTTTTAAAAACAATTTTAATTGTGTTTTTTCTAATATGAAATGAAATTCTCGAGGCGTACTTTGTTTCTGCAAAGGACTAATATTTTTCATAGTTCTTTCATAGATAATCGAACGTCCTTGTAGAAAAGCTAAAAAGCTTTGTTCATCAGTGTTTTAAGCTCAGTTCGTTTTCATCCGTTTATGTACATATTATTAGGAACCAAAGCCTTATTAAATATGAAAAGAAAAATAGACAACGTGGAAATATGCGATAAAAACAAAAGAAATCTAATCGAAATTACAATGGTTCAAATTTATTTATTTGTTGTCCTTAGTTTTGTAACAATTCGTATTTTTAATAAGAAGTTTAACTGCGCTACAATTCAAAATGTGGTGACTTCAATATCATAAGCTTTTCAGCTTTAAAATATTATGTTGGTTAAAACATGAGAACACGGGATAAGCGGTAACCTGCTGCGTGCTGTACAGTCCATGTGCGTGAACTGCCAAGCATGTGTGCGGGTGGACGGTGGCATGTCACCTGGTTTGACGACAGTATCGGGGTCAGACAGGGCTGCGTGATATCAGCCAGACTGGTTATCGTGTATCTGGATAAATGCCTCCAGAGATTACGGAATATGAATGTGGGAGTACGTATGGGTGACCTAGTGATAAACTGTCTGCTTTATGCAGACGATGTAGTATTAATTGGCTCATCACCAGCTGAGCTTCAAGCACTGTTCACAGCTATGAAAGACGAGTGTATGAAAAAAGGCTTACAAGACTATGGTATTAGTCTTTGAAAGAGATGAGTCGAGAACCTCTGTAAGAGTAATGATTGAAGATGTAGAGCTAGAACAAGTAGATGAGATGTACAAGTAGATAGATGTAGAAAAAGTAGATGAGTATCTTGGATGTGCGTTCAGCAGGGATGGCAGGTACATCGCTAATATAAAGAGAGTGGGGAGTGCTGGAAATAGTGTGAATGGAGCGTTGAGTAAGCTATTGAGCAGCCATATTCTGAGCCAAAGGGCCTGACTGG
>DWME01001624.1:0-23957 GCA_018244795.1 Parelbella ahira ahira
GCCATACTTGGCCAGCGTGGTAGACATTGACTTACAGTGAAACAATGAAAAGTGGCGAGGATCATATTTTGCAATGTTTTACTTTTCAAAACTGAAATACATATAGATATCATACTGTAGTTCTTGTATGTAGTTCTTGTACGTAGTTCTTATATATGTAAGAAGCCGCGGTCGCCACCCAGATCACAGGAATACTAGATGTGTTAATGTACTTCCATTCCGGCACTCTCAAATACTTACATAAGGTTACATGTTAGCCGTCTTTGTCAGTCCTTGCACTGTTCCCTTCGACAAGACTAGTCCGCTACGTTGACTAAGTATAATTATGTTGACCAACTTTGGAGGCTTAAAGAACTTTATGAAGTACTTTAAATTGTGCAGGTTTTTACTGTTTTTCTTCATCGTTATAACAAATATTTTAAAGCTAGTGATTTTTGTTAAGTCAGAGTTGTGACTCAGTATTTGAAAACCACACACGCAATAATGATTATTGAAATCTGAACCTGATTTCTGTTTAATTTGACATTATTAAATTTCAAATTATATATAACAATAAAGTACTTACTTTAAAATTTTATTACGTTGTTGAGGTTTTTTCCATACAGTTCCTATTTAGTGTTGTTTCGTTAATCCAATTTACTAAAGTGTTACAGATTTTAGGGTTCATTTATTTTCCAGAAAATAAGCGGGCGCCATGGGTCTGCCGCAACTGGAATCTTGTTGTTTTGTATTTGATCTGAAGACGGGTAATATAGTGATGGGGTGCTTGAACGCGGTAAGTAATTCGATCGTTGTCTGTCTTGTTACAATTAAATCTAACTCGATGCAACTCTATATGTAAGCTAAAAATAATTAAACTTCAAAAGCATTAAAGTAGCAAATTATATAATTAAGAAAGTATTCAACAGCTTGTTTTTTATTTATCTATCTGAGAATCAACAATCGGTTTACATCGGCTAGTCCTGGGTCGCATATAATCAAGTTGTTTTACCCGAATATAATAAAAAGTATCTGCCTTTCCGCAACAAATTCAGCTTAGAACAACATCACGAAATTGTAATTTTTTAAGTGATTATATTTATTTACAGGTGCTTTCCTTTATTATGACAATAATCATGATTGTGGTGGCGTGCATGCTTGCACCGTTGGAATCAGCTGCCGCAGACACTGCCACGGTGGGCCCGGTCTTGAGCGAAACTGATTTGAACGCTCGAGCCGCCGCCATCGGCGTGTACGCGATGTCTATTATCCTGGTCTTGATGTTCCTCGCTAAGTTCTGCTTCGATGTACTGTTCGTGTATGGCGTCGTTACGGTAAATTCGATTTACTATGCCGTACTAGGCCCTGAAGTCTTTATTATTAAGATTTAGCTTAACATATAATGCACTAGAAAGAACTGTTCCTTCACTAATTACATGTAACTCAGTTTAATATTATGAGAATAATGTTCTTCTGGAATTCATATAGCAAAACATTAAGAGTTAAATACTAACTACATATTCTGCTCAGGCTATACCAAAACATTGAGCTGCGTTACGTTACGTTGCACTCTAAGAAATCCATCACAGAATGATTTTTTATATTGCAGGAGCGAGCCGGCATCATCAGAGCGTACTTCTTCATGTGGGTAGTATTTTTCTTACTGTCCATGTTCACGTTTTTCCTAAACGTTGAGCATTACTCTGGGGGACACATCTTCATGGAACTCTTTTATATTGGTAAGAATATTGAACAACTCGAATTTTGGATCTTTTTAAATTAAACCCAGTTCGGTACATTGATGAGCAAAACACTGTTATTCATAACTTGGGTAGGTCCTATTGAATTGTCTCGCCTGCATCTACTGATTTACACCTTACTGTTGACCGTGAGTGTTCTCGAACAAGACGTTCTCGAAAAGACCGCTCTCGAAAAAAATTTCCGTGATCATAATGAAGATCATTATATTGAATGTAATATTTTACAATATAACATTACATGTAATGTATAATATTACGTCACTGGTTCGTTGGGTGCTATGAATAAAACAAAAGAGGTCAACGAATCCATGTAGTCAGATGCGGAGACTAAATATAAGTCGTTAGTCGTCTTGTTCGCTCTTTAGTCCGTTTTTCCGCTACATTAAACCACATATCTTAATCCCAATGAGCTGGCTGAGCAAGGTTAATAGCGCGAACAAAATGTATACGCTTTTAACTCTGTATCAAAGAGCATTGAGGGTAACACAATGTTAGCGTGACATAATTAATCATTAATAATTTAAGATTAAATACCACTTGAAGTGGGGATGAAGGAAAATATGCTCAGGAGACTAGTATGCCTTATGGATTTTCATTATATTCTTACTATGTATGAGCCAACCTGCGTTTGGCCGGCGTGGCAGATTGTGGCCTTAATCATTCTCTTTATAAAATCCGTTTTTACTCTACATCAATAACTTTCGTTTGCATATTTTTATCACCTATTTCAAATTGAAACTTTCATTAGATAATAGCTATCTCAATTCGGTTCCGCTCGACATAAAGTTCGTAATGTATTATATTGTAATGTACATGTAACATAATATGTAATAGTTGACTGTAGACGATATGAGGATGACCGTAGACTATGTAACAAAACATGTAAAATGTAATATTACGCCTATATCTTCCTTAAGGGCTATACAGAGGAGAGTAGTACCTACGTTCCCACATTTCACCAGTCATGTTTTCGTACCACTATGTGATGGATATTTGTCATACACCGGGCTCAAATCCAGACTTGGAACTATTACTAGGAGTTCTAAGTTAAAAACGGCTGACATTACCCGACTCGTGGATCTAACACGGGACCTATGTATCAGCAGCCACGCTTGCAATTATACGATCAACGAGACAATGTATATTTTAGTACATATTCCAAATAAACCAGTGACTTTTTTCCAGGTCTCAATGTGTACGCTATTCTTCTCAGCAACAGCTTTTATCGTCTCCTCAATAGCCGAGAAGAAGTGTGAAATATACAAAGATTATGAAGCAATCAACAGATTTACAATTACCGTTTTTTATAACGAAACAAACACTATCTCAATAAAAATATTAACTTAATTTAAACAGTACTCGCATTACGTAACTGTTACTTTATTCAAGTGAAATCTTTCCATGTTACCGTTGTGATGTATTATTAAATATATATAATATGTATATTACGGCACTAATCTCATACAGATTTACTCTTAATGGTGCAGCGTCACCTTTGTTAAAATTATATAACTAAATATGTGTTATGAATATATTTACTTATAACCTATTATAATGTATTATTTGATTGTTGAAGTTAGTCGTTGTAAAGTAGTGCTTTATATATTATATAGGTACTTATAAAAATATTACCGCTGATTGAGCAGAAGCACTGATCGATTTATATATTGAACGTTATGAATGTCAAATTATTGTTATGTAAATGTTACGTTTGATAATAAAACATGGTTCTCAAAGAATCTCGTTTTTATTTTCTTTATTTCAAACATACTTATAACTACGATAATTGTATATTAAAATTGTCAGTAGGTACCTACATAATGTGTGTATATCGTATTTATAGAAGAATTACACAATATTTAAGATGTATATCTCATTCGGTGAGCCTAAAGAATCTGGATGGGTTTTGAATCAAGACAATTTAAATCGCCAATGGTTATTCTTTTCCATATTAATTTCAGCCGAGACTTTGCCCTTGGAGGTTTCATGAAAGGTGCTCTAGCAAAGCCAACGTATGTTAATATTAGTACACACTTTATTAAAACACACATGAGATACCTAGCCATAGTCGCTTATAATCTATGTAGTATTAGAACGAGCAAATGCCATCATGAAGAACTTCTTTCAATCTTCTATTAGCAGCTGAAGATCCGACGAACTTGAAGTTTCCGAGTCTTGAACAAACACTTCCTGGTTCATGGTGTCGTGGGTTCTGCTAACTATATACAAACCCTGCACTGAAGCAACTGAAATCAGAAATATCACTGCTATTAAAGAATAATTTTCAGCGTTCGCTGCTATCGGCGGTAGTAGAAGGATGTCAAACACCTCCGAAATCGGTCGAGTCGCTGATTAGTAGTTGGTAGAAACTATTTCATAACAGTTAAAATTAAAAAGGCTAGTTTTATGGGTAAAGCATAAAGCTAACTAAGAAAATCTCTTCAATATTTGACATCATAGCTCGTTGACGCAGTGTTTTCAACTGTTGTACTTAGGTTAAGATTTGATACCCGCACAGCACAAGTTCTGAGATAACCAAGAGTATCTGTTTGTCCTGTATCTACCTAGATTGCCTACTGACACATAATCCAAAATGAATCAAGCTAGACTGGGCAACGTAAGAAAAAACAAAAGTGTCATGTCTAATGCGTCTCACTATTACGCTGTAATCGCATACGGCCCCGAGACGCGCTCCTTTCTTTTGGGTCTTATTGAAGGCCAAAGTTATTCAGAAACGAAATTACACGCACCAACCAGATGGTTTGATGACTTCTTAAAAACAACGAAAAACCGCTGGATTCAGGAAGCGCAGGTATGAGTGTAGAACGACGATGTAGGAAGAGCAATGTCCTAGTGTGGACTTGTATAAGCTATAAAAAAATAATAGGTACATACCAACACACGTTAGAAGGAGTATTGCTAAATACCAATGAAATTTGATGAGCGAGAACAAAACACCTATCAAGAGGAGGATAGTCGTCTGTACACCGTACGACATGTAAATGACGACACAGCAGGGTTTTTCCTGAAAGAGAAGAGAAATACATTTTGTGTTATATATACATTTTCGTTGCATATAAAATTAAAATTGATGGCACAAAATTATATATGAATAATTCTATTTTTTCTGATATTTGATGACGTATATACTTTTGGCGCTGTGATTACCCAATTGATGGCATATATTTTTGTTAATTGGTTCACCCTATTGTTAGCGATGTGTATCTATCATATAGTACTAATTTACTTGCACAAAATTCAATTAAAACTTGAGAGCAGAGATATTAAGATGTCGCTTCTTTTAAACGAAATCGAAATCTGCTTTGTTCTCCGAGAGTGTTTATTTGAAAGGGTCGTAAGCCATCACTACTTTCTAGTTGGATATAAGTATTATGAAATGCACTTACATGTCTCAAACCAATGATTAAAGTAATAGCAGCTATTACTCCAAGGAAAGCCATGACCAGGATGATGCCGAATACCACGTGAATAGCGGGTGGGTCGAATTTTCCAAAAAAATTGTGTACAGCGCGTCGTAAAGGGTTTGACTCCATAAGTGAACTCAGTGTGCTCGAATCCCTGGTAACGATTAAAATTGCTATCGAGAAACATACTAGAGTTGCATGAATAATCTGAAAGCAAAATATGACACATTTATTATTATTATTCGGTTGCACATATATTAATAATAAGTTTTCTTTCCTATTGTGCTTTTAATGACTTTGTTTTGGTGACGTATAGTATTTTTTACATGAAAAATAACTCACCAAATTCCCAACAGCGACTGAAAAACTTCTTAATTTATGTGTACTAAGCGTGGTCTCACTGCAACACATTCTGAAAGAGGACAGTTTTGAATAGTAACAAAAAATTTTAGCTCTATCCTTTAATAAGAACGATATCTGTATTGCATCGGGACATAACTGAAAATGCCGTTAGGCATTAACTTCGCCCTTTGTAATGCCTGTTTGTGGTGTGCAATAAAGAGTAAATAAATAAATAATTTGTCAGTTAAATACGTTAATTTAGTTTATTTGATAAATGGACAAATCAAATGGATCATAGAATAGTGTTCAGCAATTCCTCCATCCCGAGCAAAGCAAATGGAGAGCTTACTCGGTAATGAAAGTATACGACGCCAAGAGCAAAATTATCTACATTTGATGTTTGCATTGTAAAATTACACAATTTTTAAGATATTGTGGATGCAGAATTCAAATATTGCACATGAAATTTTAAACAAGTATTAACCGTAAACAATTGTAAATTTTGGCCTTACCTGATATCTTTGTTTGCACGTCGTTTGCTTAAATAAACTTTTATTAATAGCAGTCACTTAAAATGTAAGTAATGTAAATACTTTTCATCATATTCAACCGAATACAACGGTATATAATTACTACTACCCTGAAAGGTCTATTCCTAAATTAGTTTTTTTAAACTAGTTCTCACAGGAATTTGAGAAGTATTTTAAAATATATTAAACTTATTATAAACGCTATCTCAATGTTCACGGTTTAAGATTTTCGATCACAATGAAATATCACAACGTGTCACTAAAATTTAAGGCTTCACAATTACAAGTGTGTAAAAGTGGATACAGACTGGGGATTTCCGTGTCAGAAAAAACTTTATATTTTTTTATTTCAGTTTAAAATATTTGAATCCATATTAAAAGGAGCTTCATGTGTACCTATTTTTATAGGATACAATCGCTTATATTAGACACTGCACTATTCATCAATCCTATTCGGTTGAGTTAGGTCCCGCGCATTAGAATCGGAATCCCGCAGCCACGCGTCGTCGTCGGGACTTTATGCTAGAATGTGGTTTCTTACAAAACCGATTGTGAACGATTATTTGTCTTATTTTTTTATAAACCCGCGATTACTCACGCGGCTGCCATTAAAGTCTTATAATTTAAACATAAAAGAAATAGGTTATTACTCTACTTTTACGACCATCTGACGAGCCTCAAGTGGCCAAAGGCCATTTCGATGTCTGTGAAACCATGTAGCGATAATGATTGTACCGTAGCGACCCGTCATCGCCTGCTTAGAGATTAGCATTATCTTATGATTAATATCATTGGCGACAACACTTATGTTGCTGTGTTTTGTTTTGAAGCATTCGCTAGCAAATTATACGATTCAAGTACGAAATTAGTGCCTCATTACGTTCCGTAGACAGGTTTCTGAATAAAATTAAATAAGCTCTGATTATTCATTTTCACAGGCTGTTTGATTATTTCTTGTCATTTAAACATGTTTGTTGTCGCTTACACATAAATTGACTGCCTCGTTGGACGAGTGGCTGCAAGTACAACTGCCGACCGGCAGGTCCTGGGTTCAAATTTTGGGTCTGGTACTATTGGATTTTTCTAACTTAGAACTTCTATGATGATACAATGTTTTTTTAACGCAGCTACATGTAAAAATCATAATTTGATTAAAACCCAGTGTGTTTCTACTCTATAAAATTTTACACAGAGACGAACTGTCACGTAGTTATTGAAAACGTATTAAAAAAAGAAATTGTAGTCAGTATATCTACATTAACCTATTTTACCGCTCTACTATCGGATACAAATCGCTCTCAGAATAATAAAATTTAAGCCTACAGTCTGGCACTCCGGCTTACTGCAAGTTGGTATACTTCACACGCCTTAAACAATATTGTCAAAATATGATTTTCTTCACTGTTATAACACGTAAGATTTATTATTAAAATGTACATAATTCTGGTCTTTAAAGAGGTGAACGTAAGAATTTTAAAACAGGGCCCTGGGCGGCCGATTAGTGGTATGCTATTTGTTCCTCTGTTATGTGTTCTTAACTGTTTAGCCATTATCTTAAATAGCTGTTTATTGTGCATCTTTATAACGATCCTAATTATTATCAAAATATCAGGAAATAAAGGGCATTATAAAATATGAACTATAAAATATACAAATAGAGGCATTTAAATTTTCGTTTTTAAATTCAAAAAAACATTTGCATAGATTACGGCCCTGCTCTAGTAAGTGCTGAAACGTCAAAACTATCGATAACTTATATGAAGTGGTTCCAATGAAACAGTGAGCTCCAGTGTGTTCCGTGTTATACCTTTAATATTTGTATAGGCTCTGATAAGAGAGAAATATGTGTCGACAGAAACGTTCATGCAAACAAAAAACTGTTGATGTCATAGCTCCCTGGTGGTACTCGTGCATATCGGACAGCATCATTACAATACTTCCAACTTACCTCTTTTAATTACCATTTCTAACAACAAAGTTTTGTCGATCGTACGCTGTGCTCAAAGTTGAAGGTCTCCCTCAAGGATCAGACTCTCTCGTTTTATACAATGTTCAAAACTCATATACCACTCAACCACACTTTGAATTAGCTCTCAAAATATTTTTAATTTGTGAAATTTCTTGGCAAACGTCGTGTGGGACGCCCTTCAGTTAGATGGAGTGTCGATATACGCAAAGTGGCTGGAAATGGTTGGACGCGAAGAGCTGAAGATCGAGCTCAGTGGCGTGCCATTGGGGAGGCCTATGTCCAGAAGTGGATGGAAGTAGGCTGATGATGATGTAAAATTTTTGGTAGTGGCTCGGTGTCTGGTCTGTGCCTGGTATGTGGCCGTAGGCCCGCACCTATCGTAGGCCCCATTCCATTGTGGGACGAAATGTAACTGTTGAAACGTGGAAGTGTCGTGCCCTCCTCTGCCTACCCGTTCGGGGATTACAGTGTTAATGTTACGTTTTGATATTATTAATTTATTAAAAACTAGTAGAAGGGTTGATGTTTGGGTAGGTTGTTGCAAGGACTTCCAGTCGAATATGCAGGGTTGACTTAGTTTGTCGCGGAAGTATGCGCAAGCGTTCCCGTGGCTCCGCCGCGTAGTGGCGTGATGGAACACCGTCAGGTTTTTAGTCGGTTAGAGCCCGACATAACCTATCGTCAGCCCTTGTGCTGACGTAAAAAAAAGGGTTTACTTAGTTAGCACGACGTTACTATGCTATACCTTTTCAAACTTGACAGTCTCTTTTCCTTTATACTGTTATCTTTTGTGGCTATTTTTTAAAATATTAGGTGCACTGAGAAATCTGCGATTTGGTCGTATAAATTAATAACCTTTATTAAGAATAAAGCGTTGCTCATCTACATTTACCCTATACATTTTGTATGTTTGGGGGTGAGGAGCTGTGAAGAACGCAACTCGTTATTAATTTCAAAATTATTTATTTAGCTTAAATGTTATTTACACGAATGTTGCAACAAGCTATCTATAATAGTAATAAGACTTTGGTAAGTATAAATTAAAGCTTAAGGAGCGGTGTTGTTTTGACGATTACGCCTTTTGGACTCCTTCTGCATCTGACAGTAATAGCTTCGTATCGTTATTATGAAGTAAAAACTGAGCACTGAAAAAAAGAATATGAAAGTAGTATATATATGTACATATGTACGAGTATATGCATTATTATCGCACAGCAGCACGGCTACCCTAGTGGTTTCATATTCAGCCTCTCACTCCTGAGGCTCCATTTTAAATCCTATCGCGCATCTAATCACATATAGGCGTTTTTAAGATTATTTATCTGCCAATAGAGAGGTCCTGGGTTTGATTCCCGGCGGGTTATTATTGGGTTTTCTTGACTTAAAGTTCCTAAAATTAGCTCGAATACTACTAGACTACTAGATTTAAGCTCGGTGTATATCAATAGGCTCATATCCTATTCCGTAGGACGTAAATAGTAAAAGATGAAACGTGGGAATACTATACTACTCTACCTACCACTCCACAGAAATAGAGGCATAATGTTATGTTATGTAACTTACATAGACCTGCGGCTCTACATATCATGTCCTCAACGGCAGCATTAGTGACGGCGTTCACGAGGAACAAGATGAACGTAATCAGTACGAAAATCATACTATAGTCTAAATAAGCCATGACGTGACTAGGTTTGTTCTGAAACAATAATAATACACCATAAACCATAGCAACACTATGATAGAGAGTCTGTACACAATATATATACTACAGATAGAGTCTCGGGACGTCTGTCAAATATTCCTAATTTAAAGGTTTGATTCATGAAAACGACATTTTTTTCTCACTAAAATAATGCAATGTAGGTAGATACTATGTTATAATTACTTGAACGTAACTGAAATAGCTTCAGAAGACGTAGAACAATCCTTCATGATTGTTCTCATATATTCCTAGGCGTTGTTGCTACAAAACAGTTACGCTATATAAAGTCGCATTTAAAACTTTTATTTGATATTTTTTTATTTATTATCGAATTCTCCAATAATCATTTTATTTTCTCTATAAAACTATATTTCCTAAAAATCAAAACACTAGTTTGATTGCTTGAACTTCTATAAAATTAAATTTGACTAAAAATCGAAAGGACAGAGAATGGTCGTGTTTGTTAGAAGAAGCCTCTATAGTTAACTCTAAATAGATGCCAATTCGATTCCTGAAACTGTTTAGGTTATAGTATAAGTGTAACACGAATTATATAAATTAGTGTCAGATGTTCCGAAAATCGATCCCGACCATACGTGTAGTTTCACCTCTAGTAATTTTAAATTACCGTAGAACGATTGTTAGTCCAGCACGTTTTATTTTCAAAAATATATTATAGTATTATATAACACCAATATTATTTGAACCAGTATTACTTGGAGTTTGAAAGGACGTACAAATCTAAATATGTATCAAACATTTGTAACGGTATAGAACTACAATTATCGACAAGGCTTCGTATTCCGTTCACTACAAGCAACACAACAATTAAAACAATCAAAACGTGTGGTACCTTGTGTAAGCCGACAATAAGCACGATGTTGAAGCAGAGTAACGCAGTGAGAGATATGAGGGTGAAAGCGCTGATGGCGGTGTCAACGGGACCTAGCGGCTGCGGCAACGTCTGAGAAAATAACGCTAACTGTTGCCATGTTGCCAGCACAATAATCGTGAGAATGATTCCCGCTGTGCAGATAAACTGAAAAATAATTACATCAATAATTATACTAAAACCAACCCAAGTATTGCAGATTGAGGGACATCCCGATGATATCGTTTTGATGAATAGGTACGAGAACACGAAATATTTACAACTATGACGTATATATGCTTACCAAATTCAGATAGCCTAAGATAAAACATCCCAATCGAAGGTCCAGGTAAAAACAGCATTTCTCTAACTCCCAATTTGGCATCTTGATTACCTGAAAAATACAATATAACGATTATATTATAGCATTACATCACCATCGTAATCCTCACTATCAGTATGTCTCGGTCCACTGCTGGACATTTGTACGGCTACAGAGAGTTTTACCCATAATCGCCACACTGGACTGGTGGATTCGCGGTTGCAGAGCATAGCTTCTTGCGACGCATATGCACGTTGCTGTCCATTAGCGACCTTAGTACACTATTACATTAGTACTGTAATTAACAATTAATGTTAAATGTAATTAAAAATAACCGGGAAATTCCGGCCTAAAAAGAGGCCGACTGAGGATTTCATGACGGGGTGAATTGTTCCTTATTTAATAAATATCGCACAATGAAATTAATCTTCAGTTGTCGGGCGGACAGAAGTGAACAGTGGCCATTTTAAAATAGGGCGGATATTAGTTTTTTGAGCTCATCTCGTGAACTACAGGGGCTATAGAAATTGTGTAAAGGGCTTTTATTAGATAATAATATTATCGACATCTTTTGTCTAATAAGTTTCTGTTATAACATTCATATGTAATTAAAAAGTGATAAACCTAAATTAATTTAAAAATCTCAAGGTTAAAATTAAGGAATGTTTGTCCTTTCAATGCGTAATAAATATTGTTTTAGTTATTTTATAAAAAAATTGCATCAGATCTTTTATGTTGAACTTTTTTTAATCAAAAGCTTTGATCTATCAATGTTTAAGCTTTTCTTTAGTTCTTTAGGTCATTTTTTAAATGTTAATTTCATGTGTATCAATATCATCAATACCTTGTGTCAATCATTTTAAACATATTATATATTTTTTTAATTCTTATCAGCCAGTCCACATTGAAACAGCGTGTCGGATGATCCAGGCTTCTTGCCGTTGGAGACACACGCCCGGTAGTGGAATTGTACGGTTAGATATTAATATGTATTTATATAGTATATATGCAAAAAAATGTCAAAGGACATTTTGAAATTAAAGCAAGTGCCTTTAATAATACTCAAAATGGATATTTTTAAACAGTGAAGACCGCCTTTTTTAAATTATGTAGGTACTCATATAAAGCTACGGACTAACTCATTCCGCGTATTGTTATTGTGGCACTATCATCGGTGTGTCATGTTTATTTCCATTGTATATTAAACACACAACTGCTACATAGCTTTTTTGTACAATTGCCTTGTTATAATTACGTTTTCCTCTTTCCTGACATGTTTTGATTATCTTAGGTTCAATCCCCACTAGGGCGGAGTCGCATCGACGCGTCGCGAGATATAATTTCACTTTAACAGCATATTGAGTTCTACCCCCATTAAACAACGTGAAAATTTGTATAGAGAAAATTGATACATAGTCTCACATTTTGTTCGGCATCGCACGTCTTTACATTTTAGGTTTTAGGTAGGTAGGTTATGAAGGCTGAGAAGTGTGGTACCTCCATGTTTTGCCTAAGGGGTAAGGGAAAGGGGTAAGGATGTAGATGCACTAATATAAAATAGGCATCTAGGTATGATGACGAGCTGCAAAAGAGTGCGGGCAAAAGCTAGATACAGTAAGACGGGGGCAAGGTGCGATGGCGCTTGTTAGGGAACACTTATGGTTATCTGTGACTTGGGACACATAGATAACCAGTATGGTCATACATGGTTAAGAACGGTCGTGATAGTGGTTATGATTTATTGTGGAAAGACGTAGTGAAAATATTTATTAAGTACCTATATTAAAACGGTATACTAACGTAATAATGCTTCATAGCAAATGTTCAATTTGTTAGCGGTATATAACAATAGGTTCACACTAAAATGGTATCTCACCATGGATGATGGGACCTGAGAGTATACTACACTCATCTGCGTACCCCTTCGGAGAGACACAAATGAGATATTATACGTCACATCATCATATTACTGTATATCAACATATTGTGTATGAGGGTGTCTCTTAAGTAACGTCGGTTTACGCGGACAACTTTTTTTTTGATCTTATTTCGTACTCTAAAACAAAGGATTGCTTATACTTATAACGGATTAAAAAACTTGCTGAACATTGGACTAAAACGGTACAATATAATATATACTTTGAAAGTTAATGATTTAAAAAAAACTCCAAGTTGATATCTACTAATAACAAATGTTATTTATGAGACACTCTTATATATTCAAACTCAAGTAGCATTAAGATGCAGTTAGATCTGTTACAAGTTTATTTCGTAGTTAGATATAAATAATAAGAACGAGGGAGAAATATACACAGTCCTTACAAACATAGGTTTGATCTCATCTGGAGAATGTAACTTCTATTAAGGCCACCTTTCCATTTCGCTTCTAAATGACTACGAATGGATTGCTTCATACCTTATCACCATTATTAGCCTGTCATCATCTACTGCTGGACATGGGCCTCTCCAATAGCACGCAACCGAGCTCGATCTTCAGTTTCCCTAATCTACATTACTTAATGCTTAAATAATGTCTAAAATTACTCACGTGTTTTTTAAACTGTGTTTTATATTTTCCGCTGGATTTTTTAGAACCTATATGTCGCGCCGAAACACGTCACTGTACATGCATACACACACAAATAATGATTTGGTTTGCACGACGCATCGATTTACGAGGAAAATTATTCTTTAAGTATATTAATAGAGGCAACGTATTCATTGTAACGATTAAGAGCTATTGAATAATTTACGCGTAGGATACATTTTCTAATGCTTTGTTCGTACTTTGCAAAAGACAATTTTTTTTAGCAAATATTGAAGTAATAAGAAAAATGGAATAAGGGTCTCGATTTAATTTTCTTTTCTTTGTCTCTTCCATCAAAATGTTGCCAAAAATAGATCGACAGTTAGCGATAGAACCAAATCTGTACCTTACTATATTTTTGTAATATGCTATAAACAATATAATAAATAGTAATAATAATCGACCCATTTGTCATTCCACTGTTGGAATATCGGTCTCCTCTCATAATGAGAGGGTTAAGGACATAGTCTGTCACGCTGACCAAGTGCGGGTTGGCAGACTTCACACACTTCAGAATTATTATTTTTTTTAAATAAATTCTAAGGTATGCAGGTTTCCTTACAATGTTTTCCTTCACCGTTAGCAAGTAATATTTAAACTTAAAACGCACTTTTTATGGATTTGAACCCAGCTCCCTCGGAGTGAGAGGCTGAATTCTTAACCACTAGGCTATCACTGCTTTTTAAATGTAACATTTTAAACTATATAACAACTTAATAATATTTAAATTTTAATAATCTCTGAGGTTTGAGCTTCCTTACATAAATAAGCAGTGTTAGGTAAGTTAGATAAATATACATATGTAAATACAATGATATTATTGTTGGTCGTAAATTAACTATATATGTCCATACATATGTACTATCGCGGCGCAACATGTGTAGGTATAATAACCATTTACTAAGCATTAGGAAATGGTCAAATTAAAGCTTCACGTTCAATTTTAACTTATAATTTTAGAATTTACTTTAATTTTAAGTGGACAAAATTAATTTTATCCGGTCACTACTTACATTATGTTCAATGTATCCTTAACAATTTTTAAATGTAGGTAAGTTAAAGTATTAATATTGTAAGCATTGTCAAGCAGTAACGTATTCTTAAACATAGTTCGCACATAAAGAGAATGGTATGGAAATATCTACATAGCTTGGGGACTAACTACAAGGATTTAAAAAATACAGCTTCTTATTGTTATATAGGTACTACTCTGCCTACACCAAATCGGGCTTGGCGTGATTATATAACAATAATAATAAAGAAGGGAAAGAAAACAATTCGAAGTCAGATAACTTTCAGTTTTATCGATCGGAGTGAAAGTGACCTCCTCAGTCATTGTTGTGTCGTGTTGGTGAAACAGAGCCGCGTGTTTGAGTACATTATCATATTGTCGTATAAAATAAATCAAATGAACATCGCATTCAGCTAAAATACGGAATGAGGTATGTACCTTTTGATACGTAATGAGAACGAATATTTGTTTTTTGTTTATCTATAAAATGACTTATTTGTTTGTGTACTTTATCAGCTAATTGGCTTATTGACTATTATTGGCTAGTTGGCTATCAGTTATCTCGGATCAGACGGCCGTGTGTGATGGCTGCTAAAATATTATTGTATACATTAGTTATTCACACTTTAAATATGTATTATATACTAAACATGAAATGAAGTTAATAAGGTTTTTTTTTCGTACCTATATCTACATTATTATAAGAAAGATGCTAAAATTTCATTATTGGCTTATTTCAGACATTTTTCGTTACAATATATAAGAAATATTTTTTTCTTATATATTGTGTAAAGATTTTGGCAAAGTAAATACCCACTGTATGAAAATCAACACCCAACTTAAAACATTGTCAATATTTAACCAATACTTGTGTTTGTTTTCGTCATCATTACATCTTATATCGATTCACCGATGGACAGAGGTCGCTTCGCAGATTGAGACAGGTTAGTGTGATTCTGTCACAATTTGCAGCTACTTCTTAAGCCTTATGCAATTCTGTACAGAAACTACAAAACGAAACAGACTCTACTTTCAATAAAATAAAGTTGAAAATTGAATACTACGTGTTTATTTTATCTAGTGACTCCTAACAGATTGTCTAATAGCTGATACTTTTCTGCGAAGTGTGTCGGTCCGGTGGCCAGGGCCAGTCTCTCCTTTCATACACTCCGCGGTAGACCGGTAGAGCATTTTGTGTAGTTTTACCCAGTGATATAGGTAGCAAGTGAGTACGTTTAAAAAAATTTATGAAAGATATGTGTAATTTGGAACTAGTGATAAAAAATAAAAAATAATAGTGAATTCATAGTAGTAATAATCATAATGAAAAATTAAAACTTATTTTTAATTTAATTAAACTAATAATCATTCACAGAATCACGTAAAATATCGGTTGTGGTCAATATTATTATTATTTGGGTGCTGATTTAAATAAAACAACACATTGAATTCGAATGTAGTTTTGTCCATTGAAACGACGAGTAGGTACCAATCTATATGAGGGATTTTAAAGGAATAGTTGGAGGACCTAGGTTTCCATAAAACTTAAAATTGAGGAGATAATGTTATTAATACCCACTTATTTTGTCGGCGCTATATTTTTAAAGTGCATAATAGGCAGACAACAGTCACAAGAGGTTGCTATCGCCCATTCATATTTGGAACCAATATAGACTACCTACGTCTGCAGGAAAACTATTAGCGTCAGTTAGTCAATACTAGTTGTTAATAAAACTTTTAATAAATATTCATTGGTAATAAGACTGCAGAAGAACCAGTTTTATTATATTGTATGTTCGTTAGTTATGGGAAATTAATTCTAGAAATTTCGTAATCCACTTGTAGGTACATATTATTTATTTAAAGTAAATAATAGGTTATGAAAACTAAAAATACGCCTTTTAGTAGCAAATCGAAAGAAAAAGTAAAATATATTTTTAAGTCCATTAATTCAATATAATTAAATATATTTTCGTTTTAAATAACCGTCTTCTGTAAAATTTCAACATATTTCACTCTAGTCACAAATGAGCGATATGGACATACGTAATAACATGTAAGTACAATACGTCCGAGATTACTTGAGTGAGCGAGTGGATGTCGCCACTTCACACTTGATAACTTCCTGCATTTCGGACGCAATTAGGATATTCTTCCAGTGCATTAAACTTTGTTGAAGCTCTAAATTTATTTATTTAAGGTATGATTAAATACAAAACTGACCGTTGGTCCCTCAGTAAGATACTCGTAAGATAAATTCTGATGTTTATTTTGATAAAATGGTCATGAGCCGACTGTTGAGCCGATGCTATTAGGATCTATCCCACCGGCTTCAAAAATTTTGTCAGAGTACCTGGATGTAAAGTAAATCTACATAAGTCTCCATTTAGGAATTTTGAATGAATAATTTAATCGTTATCTAGTTAGTACAGACTCCACTTATTTTGGGATGAGGTGACCGCATCAATGTGGGTCGTTTCAACATATTATTATCGCCAATGACCCGACGCTCAGTTTTATTATAAGAGTGCGATACAAACATTCATATTATAAAGTACCTACTTAAGTTTTATCGGTAGAAGGTAGCGGTAGGTATAAGCCATATCTGAATTTCCGGCAGACCATTTCAGTCAATTAAAATAATTTAGTTATTATAACAGCTCTAACATTTTATGATATAACGTTTGCCGTGACATTACCCTAATAATATTATATTGTACTATAATAATATTCATAATATTAATATTAATTTCTTTATTGTTTATTATATTCATAATATTGATTACTTTGTTGTCGTGCAATAGTATAATTATTATAATAAAGAAGAAAAATCGATAGTAAATAACCATAATTAACGATAGGAATTGTTATAGTGAAAATATTGATAACCATAATAATATAAAGAATATATTACTGTACAATCAAAGTCGGTATTCTTACTTTTATTAATATAACAATTATTAACTGAAATATACTACTATTATAGTATGTTAAAATCAGTAAGCACATTTCTAAATGTCATTGAAAATTGTATTTTCTGTTCATTTGCAGCTACTACGAGCCTAACTTCAATACGCATATTTCTACTTTGATTTTTATTCATAACCATCTACTGAAAAATTCTCTCTAGAATTAGATCATTCTAACCGTAAATTTAAAGCCAATCCTGCTTTAAACTAGGTACATAACTTCTTCGGAACTGATACGGGCAAATTGTCGCGCTCTCACTTTTTTGTCTTTTTCCTCTGTAACTTCCAAATTCCATTCCAAACGGTAGCTAATTGGGGCTTTTAAAGAATTCAAGCGGGCGATATGTTTTAAATAACGCTCAAAGCGTTTGAAGGTTAACGTTTTTACAATACAGTTGCACATGAGCGCGTTAACGCTATTAGCGTGGTTAAATTTGTCATCACTTGCAATTTCGAAAATGTTTCAAAATAAATTACCTGCTATGCAATCATTATTTGACATAATTTGTTACTACAGCACTTAATTGTTAGTGTGCAATTAGGTATTCCTAGCTGTTATTGTTTATTATTTTCTTTATTTGCTTGTAGGTCAATGGTTTGATTCAAACTGGATATTAACGCATCGTTAGACTATAAATAGGTACTCGTAACATAGCAACAAAAATGAGTAACGTATACTTTACCATTAATGGTGACCGTTACACATTATGTGAGTATAACATTTATCTACTCTTTTCATAGGTGTGAAATTTTATATGATTAGGGTATTTTTTAAAATTTATCTCAATTTTTTAATCCTGTTAATTGCAATAGCGAAGAATTTCATATCAAATAATAGATATATGCTTATTCAATATCTATCATTTATAACATCGCTTGTATTTTAAAAGTTTTGTGATCCAGCTTTAGTTTTTAAATTATTCATAGTTACTGATTTAATAATCATTGTATATATCTGTAATTTTGAAAATACTCATTGTTAGTGATTTTATAATCACTAAATTTGCTATCTTTCTTACTATTTTAATATATTTCTGCATTCATTATGTAGTTATGCATTACTAAGTATTACTTTTTCTATTTTAATCTTTTACTATATTTAGTTTTTTCATATAAAATGACTTATTTTATTTTAGCGGGATCCGAGGTATCGCCGACCACGTCGCTGAACGACTATCTAAGAAACTATCTCGGCTTGTTCGGAACCAAAGCCATGTGTCATGAAGGCGGCTGTGGAGCTTGTGTGGTATCCGTGGTTCAAACACATCCAGTTACGAAGGAAAAACAAATCCTTGCCGTTAATTCGGTAAGTGATTTAACAAAGCAACTGCAAGGACCATTGTATATTAAAGATCTCTTAAATACATTGATTAAGGCAATATTAGAATGATTGTTAATAGTATTGCTTCAGTCTACTAATATTCAAGTGGGGTGGATGTGAGAAATGTCCACATTAAAAAACAATTACTAAAAATAGATCTCATATCATTTACCATAATTCGATATATTACAGTTTTAAAACGCTTTAAATGTAGCTTTTTTAGTTACTTTGAACAAGTTTGAGGACTAGAAACGGCATTCGTACGACTTCTTGCATGATAATAAAATATCGAAATAGTCTGTGACTCAATTTTAATATTTTCCTTATTCGACTTGTTCCGTTTCATTTTTTGTTTTCCTCTTTATTTTTTGCTTATTTAGCAAACACTCGGCACCTAAATAGCAAGATAAATGCTGTTTAGTGCTAAGATCTATAATCCTTAATTTCGCCAAAGATTAAGGGTTTACACGGCAAGGTAAAACCTAGTACCCTGCTGCCATTTTTCACATTGACCACCTTCGATTGCCACTTCTTATATTGTTATGTCTACGTTTAAAAGATACGCTATGAATTGTAAGACATTGTTGCACGATTATTAAAAATCTTTTCTATTTTGTTTGACGTTGTTACATCATGACAAATTGATTTTGGTTAATAATTTATCAGATTTCTAAAACTTAATAAACATTTACGTTACAGTGTTTAGTCCACGTTCTACAATGCCATCAATGGGACATTACCACCATAGAAGGTTTGGGAAATCGCAAGGATGGCTACAGTCTACTTCAGACGAAACTAGCCAGTTCCAATGGCACCCAATGTGGTTATTGTTCCCCAGGCTGGATTATGAATATGTACAGGTAAAAACACAAATCAATTAAGTATAAGCAAATGGATTAAAGAATAATAATATTTTAAATCACAGCCGTTACTGCATCAGTCTCCCAGTCAAAATTGTTAAGGAAATTTAAAGGCTTGCTAACTTATATACACATTACACTTTCTATATAAATTTTGAACGATTTGTTGTAACATGTATTGCTCTTAATATATTTTCGTCCAATAAAATTATAAAATGAGTGAAACAACTCTATTTTGGCGTACACAAAATGTTATCATTATCTACCCTTTTATCCTTCGACTGTTGGACACGAGTCTCCTCACAGATTGAGAGAGGTTAAGGATATAGTCTCGCATGCTGGCCAAGTGTAGATTGGCAGACGTCTTAGACATGGAATCAGTGAAATAGATTAATATATCGTAAGAAAGTAAAATTAAACAAGTAAATGAACACAATAAGAACAAAAACAAAGAATTAAAAGAATGATCCTACATTGTTTCAGTCTTTACGAGGGTTCAAATAAAAAGTTGACGCAGAAACAGATAGAAAAGTCTTTCGGAAGCAACATATGCCGTTGCACCGGTTATCGACCTATTTTGGATGCTTTCAAAACATTCGCCACGGATGCTCCAACTCCATCAGAAGATGAAATCAAAGTTTGTATCCCATCGTTATATATGAACCTGAATCTATCAAACTTCTTCGGTTCTAGCTAAATTCCACCACAGGAACTTAGCTATCCTGAATGGTAACCTATCGAGTACGAGTTGGTTTCATTAATTTCACCCGATATTTTTTTTTATGAAAATGATGATAATGAATTTGATTTGATTGATTGATGATTAGATTTTTGTTAAAATAATTTTATTTTTATTATCAAAAACAGTAATGAATGTACATGTAAATATTTTAGGATTTGGAAGATCTACACAGACTGAAGTGTCTTAATAAAGGCTTAGACGACACTAATATCGAAGATGACTGGTGTGTCATACACAACCCTGATAACGGAAAACTTATGGACATTGGTGCAGGGACCAATCGATGGTATAAAGCGTATGCAATCAAAGACGTATTTACGGTAATTAATATTTCCCTATTACCAACATAGTTATAATTAGCATAATACATAATTATTATATTCCTCTACTCGGCATCTTCCCATTGGTTTTCATGTCAATGTGTGAAACGACATAAGAATAATATTTGGAACAAACTTTTCAATGAATTCATATCAAGGTTTTCTGTATATTTCATCAAATATTTCAGATATTTAAGAAAGAAGGTGCGAATGATTATACATTGATTGCAGGAAACACAGGAAACGGTAAGCAAAGATAAGTTACATTATAAAAAAATTGATAAAGAAGAACAACATCAAATTCGTGGTAACATGAATATAGGATTGGATTTTTGATGAAGTCCTCAAGGAACGACCTCATAATTTATGTATAAATGTTAAAGTAAGACAAATTAATTAATGAAATAGGATGTTTCAACTTACTGATTGTGGGAATGTAACGGTTTTATACACATCTTCAATTCTTTACTGCAAGACGCACTGATTCAGCTGAGAATGCTTTCACGCGTTAATTTACCATAATATTAGGGAATCACAACCTTTTACCATTCAGTATAATTTTTAGGCTCGGCCGTAGTGATAAACAAAATTACAATGTCAATCGGTGCTTGCCTGGTTCTATTTCTTACCAAGACAATATTTCAGGAGTGTTCCCAGTCGCAAAAGACCCAAGAGTTCATATAGACATCTCATCGATAGCAACTCTCAAAGACTGGTTGAGAGACGAAAATTTAGTGCTTGGGGCTGGCATGTCTTTGAGTTCAGTTATGGAACACTTTAAACAACACTCACAAAATGAAGATTTCAAATATTTGGAAAAGTTTTACGATCATTTGGAGTTGGTAGCTCATGTACCCGTTAGAAATGTGAGTAAGTAAGCTTTGAGTTATCTTCTCTAGTTACAAAAACCTAGACCAAGGTGTGGTTATTTCACACATCTACAACGTCTGCTTACAGCAAAGCAAAATAACTGCTCTTGAAAATCTATCCAAATGAAATAAAAGTAAATGAGGTTCTCTCTCTTATGTAAAATAAGGAATTTATAAAAGGAGAAGAATTTTTGTTGATACTAAGTGAATATGATAAATAGGTACATGTATGTTTAAGAACCTGTCTAGTGGTAATATCTCATCGATAAATATTTACGTCTCTTCGTTAGAAGAACTCTTGAGACATATTCTTCCAGGGTCATGATGATCACAATTTAATTAAACAGAATTGAAATATTCAGTGATAGACTCTAGTTACATTTTCAGATTGGTACCATTGGAGGCAATTTAGCGTTGAAGAATGCTCACCACGACTTCCCGTCAGATATATTCTTGTTATTGGAAACAGTTAAAGCTACTGTTACAATAAGTAAGTTATTGATGAGGTAACGTGTATCTACTACAGTCACTCTTTGTTTTCCGTTTGAATACAATACCAACACCACTGCGTCCGTTATACCAATTTCGAGTAATTCTTGTAATTCAACTTCATATACATGAGACGCGTATATGTCACATGTATATGAAGTGTGTGTGTCTATAACTTCCGATATATTCATGGAGCCTTTAAAAAATGTAAAACTTCAAATGATAGTTACACAAATGAAATTTGCAGTTGAGAGCGATTTTAAGAAAACCGAAGTCGCTATGAAAGATTTTCTGAACATCGATCTTAATGGCAAGCTAATTTTGGATGTGAAACTGCCTCCACTCTCTCAGCATAACTTCATCCGGACGTATAAGGTATGATTAATAGAGTCCTTTTCCTTCCACTAGTAATTGGTTGCATTTTTCAGAACAAAACACACACGGCCAGTACCACAATAAAGAACTACATAACGACTTTCGAATAAAGTTTGCAGTTTTTTAAAGTGAATAAAAAATGAAATATATTGTAAGTTTTAAAGTCGCCACAGCGCCGTCGGAAATCCGAGCAAAAATCTGTTTATGACCTTAATCATTTTACTTTTCATGACTGAATCCTATAGATGCAATATACGGTTCCTAGATAAAAAGAAAAGACACACAAATTATCTATTATAGAAGCAGTATACAAGCTACCTTTTTCTAAAAAAAATTTTTATGAATCCCTCATACTTTTAAAAATGCTTAGTGTTTCTACTTTTTTGATTTTAAGTTCAAATTTCAGATCATGCCTCGAGCACAAAATGCACATGCGATTGTAAATGCCGGATTCCTATTTCAATTGGACGCGGCTAAGAAAATAATATCCTCAAACTTGACATTTGGCTCCATCAACCCTAACTTTGTTAATGCAAGCAAAACAGAGAGTTCACTAAAAGGCCGTGAGCTATTCAGTGATAAAACGCTGCAACTAGCGTTAAAGAAGTTACAAGAAGAAATAGTTCCTGATGATGTTCCTCCAGAACCATCGCCGATCAGTAGGAAAGCTATTGCATTGGGATTATTTTACAAGGTTATTTTGCCAATGTTTTTAAAACGCTTCGGACTCGGTATTATCAGTATCTTCTACTTATAACTACTTACAACTAGGAGAACCTTGTGCATAAATCAGTTTATAAGCAATGTTAAAAATTGTACAAGCCACCTTCTTTATCTGGGAATCTTAGTCCATACCGCTTAAATTATTACATTTGCAGTCGAAGGCTTAAAAAATTCCTCAATATTTTGGTATAAAGAATGTTGAGACTATAGTCATTATAGGCATTGAATGAAAAAGATCTAAACTTGGTTTTCAATTATTTTCAAGACATATTTACAATATTCTATAATGTTGTGTTCGTGTTCATGTTCGTGTTCGTTAAGAAAAAGGAAAAATCTGAATTTGACACTAGAACAACCGGAGTGGGGGGCTAAATCTATAAAAACAAGGTTATTAATGCTGCATACTTTCATATACCTATTATAATTATTACTGGATAATTTTCGAAAAAGATACACTTCTATGCAAGGAAAGGCATTGTTTATGCGTGTATCCTCAGGTTTCTCATATGAATATGGTTCTTAGAAAGGTATAGACAAACTAATCAATATTTACTACGTTACCTTAAGCAAGGTGAACTATAGCTGAAAGTTAATATATTTGCAAATATATTTTTCCAGGCAATACTCTCTCTTGATCCTCCAATGAATGCTCGTTACAAATCCGGAGGTAGTAAGTTAGACAGACCACTGTCAAAAGGTACACAGACGTTCGATACTGATAAATTAATGTGGCCTCTTAATCAACCTGTAGTGAAGCTCGAAGCTTTGAGTCAGGTATGTTAGAATATTA
>DWME01001625.1:0-23950 GCA_018244795.1 Parelbella ahira ahira
GCCTTAACCCTCTCAATATGAGAGGAGACCCATATTCCAACAGTGGAATGACTATGGGTCGATTATTATTATTTATTATTATATAATTATATAGAACTTATAAACATTACCATTTGTGCACCTATTATATGCAAATACATTATTATGTTTAGCAACATGGTGACGATGAGCCATAGACTCACCCCCCATTCAATTCAATGGGACTGCTAAGTGCTAAGAAGTGGGATTATAATATTTATCTGCCTACCCTTTAAAAAACAGGCGTGATGTTATCTTATGCTTAGGTTGTTAAAAAATCTGGTACAAGTCCTATGACGATGCTTATTATATACGACGCAATAATTAGAAAATTAATACCGAAAAACCTGGCGTTCAACGGGTCCAAAATAAGCCGAAACGATTCTACTCTAATCATTATTAATGGTGTCAAGACAAGTTGCAAAATCACGCTGTTCGCACAATGCGGACGCCTAACTTTTTATATATGTACCGGGAATAAATTAAGACTTGTTAACACGCAAAAAGGGTGATCCATCTAATTTTATTCATCATTTTTAATTACGTAAATATTTCAACAATATTTAATGGATCGAGCGTACATAAGGGAAATATTTGATGATTTTCAATGTGGTTATGATACAAACTCTTATGAAACAATGTAAGTCCTCACACAGTAATCACAATATACTAATTGTAGTCTATCTTATACTAAAATTAATGATGATATGAAAATGAGATGTCACTATTTAGTGACATCAAATTTTCAATCAATCAATTAAACTTTTTCTTTTATTGTCTGCTAAAAAGTATGTATGTGTGTGTGTGTATGCGTCCGTGCGTGCGTGCGTCTGTGCGTCTGCGAGTGCGTACGTGCGTGCGTGCGAACTTGGCTATGATATACATAAGTTGAGATTCATATTACATTACCACTTCTGCCGGTTCTAAGTTGAAATATTTCGGTATTGCTTCTATTTCGATGGGAGTACACTTGTTATCTTTCAAGATAAGAACTCTGTTATCATACGAGGCTATAGAATTTGGTAGATAAGGGTAATTGAAATCTTCCTGTATGAAAGTGTAAGATAAATATGTAGGATTAGGTCATGTATTTATAGGTGTAAAACAACATATCAGAAACAATGTGCAACGACATTTAGTGGATGAGCAAATGTGTATGTGTACGACTACTTGTACCGTACTTACCTACGTAGGTAGGGTAGGAATAAAACAAGATGAAAAAAATTAGTTTCTAGTCCCAAATTTAGGTTGAAAGCAAAAGATATCATATTTTCCACAACCGACTACAACTCGAATTTGGATAGTTCCCAAAATTTTAGAACAAATTTATCACTATCCGAATTTTTTCATCAGTGCACGGCTGTGCACGCCAAGTTTATCTTGTAAATGATGCGCATACATTCGAATGGAATACAGGTTTTACCAGTTAAAATAAGATTCGACTTGACCCCTCTGAACACGTCTCCAGTGACCGTGGCTTGGTCGTTAGCAATAATGCGACCTTAAGAAAGTTTTGGGGCAGTTACAAACAGTAGCAGTCACTTGGTTACTTAGTTTGAATTTGATTTAATTTTTATATTAACATTAATTCATCCTCAACTACCTCGACTAATAGCTCCACTCCACTCATTCCGCTGTTGGACACGGCTTTAATATCAGAAAGAATTAAGATCATTAACTGCCACGCTGGCCAAGTGCAGATTGGGAGACTTTACAATCTTTGAGTAACATTATAGAGAACTCTATTCTCACGATGTTTTACTTTGGCTTTATAGTAAGATACATTTAATCATAGAATCACTTAGTTCAATTAAAAGAAATACACGCCAAATTCAGAATCTAAGACTCCTGAAGTGGAAGGCTGAACACTAAACCACTAATCAACCCTCACAGAAAAATTAAACGTCGAAAATTTTCTCTATGTGTATAATCATGTTCAGTCGTGAGGAAAATCCATTAAGGAATTTCATATGTATAGATGAACAGGAACAATTGGTAGCATGCGCCGCGCAGTGACCGTGCTAAGCCGATTTGCGAGCCTGCATACATCTACCTCACTAGTCCGATACTCGCTGACTTCATAAAAGCAAATGCAAAAATCCATATCGTTAAATACAAAAATATTTATTTATAATTGCAGTTTCATTAAAATCGTTTTGTATCTCGTTTTGACACCTGTTTAATGAGTATTTTGATAACATTGTTGAAAAAGGAATATAATCAGATTTGTGGAAGTTTTTGTTACGTTTACACAATGACATTAAAAATCGAGGTACTAAAAATGTTAATTGATTAAAAACCTGATTAATTGTTTAAAAGTTAAAAATCTTGTAATTACATCATTAATCCATACATAGTCTGCTAGTGCTATGCTGGCTAAGCGCAAGCAAGAGAGACATTGCACACATCAAAGAACAATATTCTCAAAGATATTTCATTCGATGAGTAATGTTGTGATTTGATAGACCTCAATGCTTTACACCGGCCAATGAGCACAAGATTCTATTCCTAAGATTCTATTCCTATATAATATTGCATAAGATACATGAAGCGAATTATTGGAGAATATGCCTCAATGATATCATTATTATTATTTTTTTTAATTTAACTAAGTATGTGTAGTGGTATAGTATGTATAGTATATTATGTATAGTAGCAATATAGTAGTATAGTATAGGATGTATAGTATAGAATGTATAGTACATACTCGTAGTAGTAATAGTATGATTGAAATTATTTGATAATTTAATTTTTTTTTCCGAAAATATCAGTCCGTGTTATTATTTTCTTCTTATAAACCACTCAATAAACGAACTTCGAAAACTAAGATACTAATACAACTTAGTACAGGCCATATAACGTGTGATATTACTAAAAAAGAAAGAAAATTCAGCTAAAAGGTCCGATAATCTCATACGCATGCTTAATGCAGAGTGCAATCGACGAGAAAAATCCATTAAAGCTCGACATAGGCGGCGTAGTGACCGTGCTAAGCCGATTTGCTGTGAGCCTCCATGCACCCGCCATTCGGCTACGGCAAGAATTTCGCTTATATCATAACATAAAATAGTACACATTCGGAATTTGCAACTAGGTACATTGTATCTTTTTCAGGATAGAAGTGTAAGCATATAGCTAGGGCTAGACACTGTGACATAGGTGCACATGTACATATTTCGATGGCAGGTCTCTTACGGGATAGGCGGGTATCACCGAGTGCCAAATATTTCTAAGCTTCCAGAACTGCTGTGCTTCTTCAACATCAAAGCACATCCAAGAAATACAATCTCATCCACCTGTTCCAGCACTACATCATCAACTACTTCATATGCAGTAGATCTCAACTCCTCTCTTACCTTAGTGTTATTTACATGTAAATGTAAATCTTTCTTCGTGCATTAATTTTTGATAATTGTGATCAGTACTCCTGTATTGTAATCCTAGTTACAAAACATTAGAGAGTGGACAGGGATAGCGGAAGCTGCCGAAATTTTTCACAAGTCACTTGCATAACACCGAGGAAAGTTTGCGGAATAGACAACCAACCTCCGCTGGTCGGAGAGGCACTTTAGGAAGAAGAAGGAGATCAGTACTTGTAGTTCAGATAGTATTTTATTATTTTCTTTTAAATGAAAGAAGTAGTAAACGAACAGACAGATATTGTAACAGAGAATTACAAATAGCTGTTCCCCCGCCCATGCGCGACTGCTACTGACCTCGAATAGGAATCTAGGATTAAAACTGTTAATGTCAGTTAGTCCGTTTAATGAGTTCCTAGTAAGAATATTAGTTAATGTTGGATCGGTGCCGTCGCTACTCTGTCTTGCTCTATGAGACTATGGTCTCGATGGGTCTATGATTGTGAAGATGGTTTGTCCACAATAAAAAGTAATAAAATATAAATAGTCCATAGATAAAAAGACTTGGCTTTTATTAGCCCACAAATAGTAACACCAATATCAAATATTTTTTATAGTTATAATTATTATTATCCGTTAAGAAAATATGGAAACAATTGAATTTTTTTATTTAGATGATAATTCGTTTTTTTTGAAATAAGTCATGTGACTCATGTTATTTTAAAATCAATGTGATTCATAAGCCGCGGCGTGTCGAATCAATTGCTTGTAAATATCAATCTGTGGACAAGCTGTCGTGCGCTGTTGGGAGAGCGATCAACGGAACCGCATCGCGCAAACGACATAACTTGTTCAGCTACGATTCGAGATATCCAGAACAGCGCAGTCCATATTTCGTATATACTGCAATTTAAATTACGATTTTATTCAAACAGCAGACTTCCTATAAAATAGCTAAAAGCCGTATGATTAAATAACATGATAGAAAAAGATTTATAATTTATTAGACTGGACGTCAAAAGTTAAAAGACATATGTAAGCACGCGTCTTTATGCAAGACTTCCATACGAAGACACCGAGTCGCTTAATTAAAAAAGACGCCGTGCATTAATTTGTAAAGAAATAATAATTTGAAGATAGCGAAGAGAGCGAGTGGAGAGCATAGTGGGGACCGGGAGAGACGTCATTACCGCAATCAAAGCACCCGAAGCCGCTGCAAGCCCCCGCCCTGCCGCTAACGACGAGTGCTCTCGATAAAAATTAAAAACACGTGCAAGCCCAGTCTGAGGAAACTTTTAATGAGACTACACGGTTCGCGCTCCACCGGCGGATATTATACTTACGGGTGCTCCGCGTTGTATGCAACCTGTTTCTAAATTGGATGTCTCTTCATATAAACACAGACGTTAAATTTGCGATGTCTGTTTAGTTCATGTATTACATCTGGCGTGCGCTTAATTAAGACTTTTAGCTCTTTTCATTGTAATTTCGAGGAATTACCTACAGTGGGAACATTGCTGGTGAAAAATGGAAGTAGTACATTCTCCTGCCTACCTCTTCAGCGAAATTCAGACGTGATGTTATATAAATGTTATTTTAGTGAGATGATGATATGTGATGAGTGTGTGAGATGATATGTATGTGTTACGTCGATGATGTTTGCATCGATAGTCAGTTTGTTCGGGAATTACCCCAGATAATACCTCAGATATATACCACCCAGTTACTTAAAGAAGTTTCCTTCTCAATCCTTCTCCATTATCTTCTATTCGTGCAAACCTTAAGAGGGCACACCATTTTAAATAACCATCTCCTCAACGTGGTCAAGGGAACGCTAACTCAAGGAATCTTAATGTCCAGGTGCCTTATAGACCAAAAAGTATAGGTACGGAAATGATAACTTTAAAATAGCCAATAAATTCGTTATCAAAAATCGAAAATTTGAATCGGGACGTTAAATATAAAGAGATGAACATTGGTAGTTATAATTGTTGAATTGGCTCCTTAGCACCCCAGATATTTATTTGAAAATTCAACCCCATAGGCCTAAAGGGATCGCAATAATATCGTCACATTTTTACCTTTCATTATTTTGGCCCCGTATCTATATTATACATCTAGACAGAGGTTTTACTGCCTTGAACATAAACACGGTTATCATTGCTATTATGAAATTATTAGACCTACAAAGCTATGTATTTAAAAAGGAGAAACCATATATTTAAACATATACAACCATCCATTTAAAACGATAAAACTGGTTACAATTGTGTCGACCCAAACTAAATCTAATAAATTTATAGAAAAAACATCGTACTTACTGGACCGCAGAATTTAATCATTCCAATATAGACAATTGAATAGTAAAATACTACCCTTTTTTGGCAAGGTTCGTAATGCATTTCGTATGGATATGAATGCTTTTTTGGCAACATAAAAATCCACTAGATTTGTAAAGTGGCTTCGGACAAGCGCGACGTAAACAAGTTATATCGGTAGATGGGTTCAGTAGCTTCACATCGCTTGATAAATTGATTTATGGCGCACTAATAATTACGAGTATCAATGGGACAACTCACATGTCCAATGCATACGCGTAACAAAGGTATTATGTATTAGTAAAGAAATTCATTACACAATTAATAAATTAATAATAAGTCAATAAAATTTTGCTTTATGCCTATAATTTACATTAGATTTTAAAATAATGTATATGATCGTGGACGTTTGATAACTAACTATATCTATTAAATTATGTCATACAACTTCTTAGTAAGTTAAGTTACAAATATCGTATTTCCGAAAGCGTCAGGCATAATTAAACCAAAGCGATCCACTAAAATTAATTATCAATACCAATTCATATTAATATTACAAAGAGTATATCAACATTGTAACCGGCAAGAGAATTATTTACGTAATGTTAAAAGACTTCGGCGATTAAGTATCTACCAAATGACAATATCAACATGCCTCAACTGGTCTCAAGAATGCGAAAGCTGTTCATATTTTCTTCTCCATCAAAATAAAAAAGGGACGTTTATTGTTCTCAATAACGTTCCCGGTGCGATGCAGTCTAGTATAAATAGGAATAAATTCTTTGCAAAACAATAGTTGAAAACGGTCTACGCGAGAAAAAGCCGGATGCAAATGCCATTCATATTAATTAGCAAAGCGAGACGGGGCTTTTACGAAATTAGACCGTGATTTCAGAGAAGATTTATTGTTGTGTTTGAAATGGTTTTCGGAGCAAAGGTAGCCATTTAGACGGAGGCAAATTGGACGTTGTCAGACTGGGTTTTAAATTGAATTGACTGAAGTCCCTTGTTTATTTTGGACGATGACTCATGGACAGTGGAAAGATGCTAATACGCGGGTCCGAAAGCGGTTCCTGGTGGCATGATGATTGATTGAGCCGATATGTAGGCACGTACCTATAATATGTGTTTGATTACAATGTTACGTTATATGTTAATACATAGGTACATTAATAATGTAAAAGTGTAACGATAAATATATGTTACAAGCGTTAATGTAGGGAACACTATAAATAATGGGCATGATTTTGTTGAGTTCACATTATACTTTTTTATAATAGGTAGGTAAGTGATGCGCCGCGATTCCATCTGACTGAATGCTCAAATGCGCCCTAAGATAAAGCATGCATGCTTAAAACAGCCTATTCGCCCTTGCTTACTAAATAAGTATATCAGGTTTGGATGTGTTTAAACCAGATACTATAAAAGAATCACAATAATGTATTTTTAAGTCATGCCGGTTGTGAATAACAAGTTAGCAGGAGTCATTTCTAGTTTCGACTGGATAAAATGCGTTTTTTCAATGTGTGGAAGAAAGCGTAAAAAGGTATCTCATAAATGCAGTAGATACTGATATTGATTTAAATATAAAGTTTTATATACACTAAACTGTTGATTTTGTGACTATTATAAAAAAATATTTATTGTGACACTACTCAAGGGAGTTTATTGCCATAATCACCGCGCCAGGCAGGCGGCTTAGTGATCGCAGTGCTAAATGACTTTGATGCAACGACGCTGCTGTGCATCGTTGTCAATTTATATTTTGTGTATCTAGCTAACGTCGGATGGTTATTCCGACATCAGTCGGTCGTCAGAGCCTCGTCAGTTAACACCAGGGTGCACCGCGTGCAGGTGAGATTGATATTTGAGGCTTCAGATATTATACCCCCTTACACACCCCTGGATGAGATCTGCGGAGGATCGGGCGTTGTGGCACATCTTGGGAAAGGCTTATGGCTTATGTCCAGCAGTGGAACGGTAAAGGCCGATGTGATGATGATGAAGGAAAAATACGTAAAGATGCTCAGAAGCACCTGTCTAACCCCACGTGATTGATACTAATAGCAAGGATAATCAAATTACTGTTCCATAATTTAGTTAATGCATAAATCGTAGCGGAATGATCAATTAAACGTTTGTAATTCGATAAAAGTTCGTTGACTGGCACTGATTATAATTCTTCTATGTATAATTGATGTTGACTTGTGTTCTGTTTGTTATTTTAACTCTACTTTATTTATTTCTATTAAACTGTCAAAAAACAACTTTTAATATGGTTACTTAAAAATACTCTTTCAACCTCAAGTACTTACCTACTAATACAAAAAAAAACTATTTTCGGTCATCAAAATTTAAAAGAAAAGCAGTCAAAAGGAAGCTTTCAATAGAAATAAGTCGACACAACAAAATAATGAAAAAAAATAATTATATCATTATAAAATCATTGTCATCGAATCTTTTATTGTCCGCGTTTGAGTACACTTCTATTTTCCGAATGAAAAAAGCCATGTTTAGCCACGCTGGATAAATGTCACTTGGCGGACAATTAGAATGAGAATAATAATAATAAGAATAATTTAAGACATCTCCACACACCGCTATCTGGTCCAAATTAAGCATTAAGAGTTTGTATAACCAGACGTGCTCATCACATAAATATTTATTCTATTCGAAAATCGAACCCACGACCCTCGACGAAACAGTCAGGGTCACTAACCACTGCCGCAAAGGGGCCAGTTAAAATATGTAGAATCAATTTAAATTTTACTACTACTAAGTAGCGCCATCTATCGTAAACCAAATATAACTAATTATACGCTCACAAATGGCAGTGTGGTAGTACGCGACTTGCACCCCTTGTAACATAATATTTTAGGACATCTCCTAGCAAGAGCAAGACCATATTACCCCAAGCTAGGTAGAGCCTATACTATTGTCACTAAACACTTGACGCACTGTAGATAAAAATATATGTTTACATAAATATTTTTTCACATAATAATAAAACAAACACTTTTGGTTACAAATGTTTGTCCTAGATGGGAATCGAACCCACCACAATTAGCCTAGTAGTAAGATCTGCTGATTTATGAGTCAACGGTAGTAACAACTTTAAATAAACAATAACTATATACATGCATTTTGTAACAACAGTTATTAGTCATCTTACTCTTTTTTCTAAGCTACGTATCTTTCTTTATAAAAATACAATACTATCATAAACAGAGTTGTACAGTATACAATATATTCATTGTTCAGAAATTAAATAAAAAAGAAAAACAAAATATTGTATTAAGACAATTTATTTTCCTCACAATATATTTACAGTTGATATTTACGTAATTATACGTACAAGGATTAGCTTAATATTATTGCAAGCAATGGTAAGAATGTAGAGTAGGTATTTAATTATAAAGGTTAAAACTGACAGAATTAAATGTTGTACAACATAAAAATTAACTTTGTTTATCTTGTTCTTTATATAGCGCACAAAAGTTAAAAAATCTTCCTTATAAACTACATTATGTGCCACTCAACCATAAAACATTGAAAAAAGCAACATAATTTTTTTAAATATATGTATTAGCAGCTTCGTATATATTTAATAACGATCAGTCAAATATAGGTACTAATAGGTTATTCCTATCCAAAATCTTAAAGAACTCCAAAATGTGTTCAAAGTTATTGTTAAACGCAAAAAAAACGATAAATTAGTGAATCGGTAAATATTGCGCAATCTGATATTAAAACAACACTATTATTTTTTTAAATATAACCTCAAATTATGTTCCAAGAAGTCGCTGTACAAGCAATATCAATCTTAACAATATGAATAGGAACGTTAAAAAAAAGCTTGCCTCAAATGGCAATTGTGAAATAAAGATTAATAAAAACCTATTTGGTAAGAAATTCATTAATGAAAAAAAAATAACATATATTTTAAAATAAAACAACTTGCATTACAACCTTATCGTTGATCTTATCTATTAGATATAAAGAAAAATAAAGTCTCACTAAAAAAACCGTTAGTTGCGAAGTTAAAAATAGCATCAAAATATTGTATAGGACATAGAAAATTGGAAGTTTGATATGTATAGGGTCACTTCAATTGAAATTTTTAACGAATTTTTCTGTAGACACCAAACCATGGAACAATATAAAACATACATAATATTGTTCACAAAAAATTTCATCTACAAAAATCCATTAGCTAATTCTACATATTGGCAACAAATAAATCATGATAACAAAATACAACTGCATATATAATCCCCTGTCAAAGATTACAAATTATCAATAACTTTGGGCTGACCAGTCATTTTCAGTCCCAATTTATTGATTAAAAAAAAATTAGTACAATTTGCCCTGGGACGGCATACTTCATTAAATAATTAAAAACATTCTTTTACAAACTACATTTTAAAGCTGATAGACATTTATAATGTGCACATACATATATGTTAAATATATTGTTGTAAAACTGAATCTATATTGATGAATATATCAAACATACATTATTTTCAACGCAACCATGTAAAAACTGACATCGGCTATCAACTATAGGTGTCTGTGACATTAATTATAAAACTCATTTTTACTTGGCCAATAAACTTAATATATAACATTTATTCTTGTAGATTAAACCATGAGCTAACAATGTATGCTGCATTATTGTAATGTCCTCAAATTCTAATTTAAATTATAATTCTGACATTTGTTTTTTGGTACAAAAAGTGAAAAACAACTTAAAACCAAATAAATATTCATGCTACCAATAGTCAAATGAAAACATCACATCACATCAGGACCCATTTCTTATACAGATATTGGTAAAATTTATCACACATTTTATATGATACAAACACTAAACAATATCAAACTATATGAGTTAGGAAAAACAATGTTTATCAACTTCAACATGTGATTTGTAACTTATTTGGGACCTTTGTATTCATACAACTGATTGAGAGATCATATTATGTAAGGTTTTTATTATATAAAACATTATAAAATCAATGTATTATAAAGCATTATATAAAACATTGACTTTGAGAATGTTAGATGATAAATATACTGTTATGAATAATAAAAAGTGAGGAATTCAATGTTCTTTATAAATCTGCTTTAAATAGTCTTACAAACAGGGTGGAGGCAAAGGCATATCTATTAATTTACAAATTTGTAGGAGAAAGTTCTTCAGTATGGCCGCCTGGTTGTCCTTTGATCCGTTAATTGTTATTGTTGGTATGAAATGAGGTTTCAATATGTTTGTGTCATCTCCGTATTTCTTTAACAAGGCTGACCCTCGTTCATTTACACTACAGTTACTGATGGGCTCTGGATTGACCTTCATTTTTTTGGCACACTGAAAACAAATATAATAATAGAAATTTGAAACCAAAGTCATTAAAAAAAATATAATGTTATGTAGTAGTAGCCAGTGCTAATATTTTTTTTTAAATCACACTTTAAAATTGAGAAAGCAAACCCATGATTATTGTATGGCATTTCTGTCTAGACTTGTGTACTGTGCCCAACATGTTAATATCTTATAACAGCATAGCAAGTGTTGCCAGATCTCTAATATATATATATTTAATAATGTTAACTTACTCTTGCAAGTGCTTTGTTTGCATCCATATTATCAACGATCATGCATTCTGCAAATTGCACAGATTTAACCATGTCACCAATTATATCAATTGAACAAGCATGAATCTTGTTGGCATAGCACTCTTCTTCTCCATGTTGACACTTGAAATAATACTGACCATTGATCTCTTCTGTCTGTAAACAAACATTTCATGTTACAAATATGTTTATGTAAATATAATCACCAACTAAAATAATTTAAATAAATAACTTTTACAATCCAGTTTATACAATATTTACTAAACATTATTGTAACTGTAGAAATGAGACTCACAGTAGCTTTTCCATAAGGTACTAATGTCACATTAAGAAACTCCGATAATTTCTCAGTCACTGGCCTCAAATGTTTGGTAAAAAAGTATTTGGAGTCTGGACACAGAGCTTCATAGTACACTCGTACTTTCAATTTGTCCACTTTGTGTTTATTGAACTTGTCGTCTTCTAGTTCTATTATGTCTCCCTGAAATTCAAATAATCAGTGTGTGTAAATGACGTAGTCGTAGATTTAAATTTAAATATCCTTAAGATTGGGTAATATTATTGAAATAAATTAATAGTTTTGACATGACAGCACATAATATAATTCCATAACAAATTTATGTAAATACGACAGTATAAAATACTATCTACGGTATGAAAAATAGTTATCTATAAAACAGCACTCAAATTACTTACCACTGATAACTTTGGTTCAGGAGTAGGAGGATTGTTAAGCAAGCGCAAAAGCTGCCAAATAATTAACCCCATCAGCACCAAAACTCCTAATTTGAATTTGTTAAAGGTATAAAACGCCATTTGTATAAATTCTTAGACAATTGTTACATTTATACAACACTGTATTTAAATGGATACAATATTTCTTAAAGTCATTGCAATATTGAAGATATTTTCACGTCACTTATTATTTTATTTATGAAATGGCAGCAAGTTTATTTCAGAATCAATTGCACATATAAATATAATTGGACTAAAACTTGGTTTCATGAATCGCATTATTAAACTAATGATTACTGATGTTGCTTTCTTTGATTAATTTGATACATGTCATCACACCGTAGTATTATAATGACGTCATTTCAGAAATGACACTAAACGAGGATAGATAATACATACGTTCCTATTTTCATATACGTTTCTCACTACCACACTTTTTCGGATGTACAAAATTCATATTAATTCTATTTATAAAATAAATACCTACTTACAGTTATTGAAGTATATAATATAATGTTGTAAGTCTTATTGTCACGATCGATTCATAATCGTTTAATCTAAAGTAACTGTACGTCATATGTACTGAGCTTAATTTTCAGTTCTCACAAAATTACTAATAACATCACAACAGACATACGTTACTAAATATAAGTATTTTTAGATATAAAACGTCGGATCGACGGTGTTATTCACACTTTCGTAAATTAGTGAGGGCGAGTGTGTGAGTAACTGAACAAAGAGAAACCGCGAGTACACCGTGATCACATTGTATTAACGTTTTACAAATTAGCCCACGTTCTAAACACTATCAAACTGGGCAAACGTAACGAATAACCGCCTAACACCTAACAGAGCTAATCCCGCACTGCCCGCCGACGGAACACGAAAAACAAAAAGGGCCCTTCCAATACTCTGCACCGGCGTATAGGGAGTTCCCCGTCCACTCTTATCGTTGTCTTTATCAAGGGATTCCCCCATCCACTCGTATCGTTGTCTATAATAGTATATTTTGATAACAATGTCTATATGGATATCAAGCCGTCCTGCTATCCAGATAGCAAAATAAAGTCATTCAAACAATTACCTACCTAATTCTTTTTCGCGAAGGCAATAAAACTGTTGTACCTATGTAACCAAATCTAGATTTGTATTGGAAGTATAGATCTGCAGTATTCTTTTATAATTTATTAGAATAATAATAATCAACCCATTTGTCATTCCACTGTTAGAATATAGGTCTCCTCTTATTATTAACTATTCTGTCTATTATTTGTTAATTAAACAATCACTTAAAGTTCGCAAAAGAACAACAGAAAAATGTATTTTTCTTGTTACAAGTGAAATATTTTAAACTAAATATGTATTAAGAATTATGGTCAATGTGTGATGTCAAAGAAGACTTAATAGTCTAAGATATGATTGGTACGAGGCTGAACTTGCAGGCTGCAAGTCCATGAAATTTATACCCATATCAGCGTTAAACGATCATTATTAATTTCGTTTGGTTTAATCTGTTTTATGATTTTTCTATCAACACGGGACGGTAGGACGGATTTGGACGAGAATGTGTTCAATTTGAAATTTGCATGGAAAAGGTGCGCTATTTGTATACTTAACAAAATGCCGACTATAGGATAAAACAAGACTGAACAGACATATTAATTCTTATTAAATTATTCTATCCCATTCTCTCGCCGATTTAATTCTATACATGTTTCTTTATCGTGACGCATTTTCGTTTTAGAGTTTCAAATCAAAACGAATAATAAAGAAGTTTCACGTTTAAAATATCATTAATAATAAATGCTCTTGCCTGCTCAATTGCTAACTGAAAATATTCTGATTGAGCACATTGAGAACGATCCGTCTATTATGACGTGGCTAATCAGATGCTAGATAATGATAACACATCATAGTTGTATAAAAATATATTCACTTGATTTAATTATTATACTTTATTCACTCAATTGCAATGAATTAAACTTTTCTACGTCATAGAAGCCAGCTTTTACTTGTCTTCCTCCGAAAAATCTTCCATTCAAGTCCACAACAGCTTTGATAGCACTCTCTATTCTCTTGAACTCCACAAATATTCTAACAGCTTCATCTGATGGCATATTGGGCATTTCGAAAATCAACACTTTTACTACATCACCATATTTTGTGTTACATTCATCTTTAACTTCTGGTTCCAGTTCATCATCAACATCACCTGGACCCACCATGTTCTGCAAAGATATACAACATTAATTAAGACACTTCAAGTGTGGTCATATTTGATGCTGGTGTAATATTGTCTAAATATAAAATTGTTTCCTCTACCACCATTTTGTAAAAAAGGTTTGCTGGCTTATTTTAAACTTGACCAAATACTTACCCGGAGTAAAACTACTTTGCTCGGTGATTTCATGATTTCTGTAATGGTCGGCTCTGATTTTCCTAGTTGCGGTGAATTAGAGTTTGTGGCGCCGGGTGAATCTGAAATAAAAATTATTTCTAGCATGTCATATTCTGAAGCAGGATTATGCAATACAAGATTAATAGAGAAAATATGGCCAGAATTTTGTTGGTAAAAAATATGTAAAAAATAAGGAATATAAGAAATAGGGTTAGGAGATCTATAAAAATTCTGGTAATACTACATAATATTATATGCAAAGGCACATATACACATGTTTAGAGTGACAAGAAAATGTATGAAGAACTAATTATATACTAATAATACAACTAATACAATATTTCATTCATTTTTTATAAATATACTCAGTTTTCATGTGACACCAAGTAGACATAGAGGTACACTACTGTATAAATTATTAACAGGCCTCTAATTTTAAGCATAACAGTTAAAATATGATAATCAGGATTATATTTCTTCAGACAGGAACTGTACCACATCAAACCATGTAATGTAGCAAAGTTTTTAATGTCAGTATCATGCACACAATATGAATAAACTTTCACATTTATACTAACCAATTACCATTTGTAAGTTACTAATGAATTTAAAGAAGATAGCAAAAAATCGCAGATCTAATAGAAATAGCTGACCAAACCAAGTAAACAACATATAATATATTACTTCCTTTAATTATTGTGCTAAAATCCTAATCAACTATCTATGGAAATAATTCAACTGACTGCCTCGTTGGTCGAGCGGTTGCAAGCGCGACTGCCGATCGGGAGGTCCTGGGTTCGAATCCCGGGGCGGGTGCTATTGAAGTTTTCTAATTTAGAATTTGTAGCAATGACTGAGTCTGGAATTGTGCCCCTTGTATGGCAATAGGCTCGACACCATGGGACTTAAACGTAACTGGTGAAACATGGGAGTGTACTACACTTTTCTGCCTACTCCTTCAATGATTACGTTACGTTTTCTATTGCGATTTTTGCCATATTCATACCAGGTCCTGGAAGAGCAGGGATGGCAAACGCTGGAGGCGGCATCACCGAGTTGTCCTTCTCATGTATAATGCGCCCGCCTCTCTTTGATGTCTTCTCCACTTGAAGAGCCACTGACATACCTTGCTCCTTCTTCCCTAAACCTTGACCTTCCTAAAGTGTATTTGCATATATTTACATGTTGTTCTATACTTATTATATGAAATTAATTAAAATTAATATTTTTTATTGTTATTACTATTTTATAAAATTGATATAAAAATACTCTTTACTATACATACCATAAAACATACCTTGAAAGTAATTACTAATACATCTCAAAAACTGAAAATAATGACCTTAAATCCATATTTGGCCATAATTTTGGCAGCTATTGAGCTTGTACCATAGCCACCGATGGAGAAACCTGCAGATGTTGTTGTGGGGGCCAGTGGTGGAGGTGGTGGTGATGGAGTCTCAGATGTAAGAGACGGCGGCGGCGCTATAGCGACACCAGCTGACCGTTTTGTTATCTCCTCAGCTTCCTCCTCTTCAGGTTGCTGCACAAACACAAACATTTATTGGCTAATACAATACAATAACATACATTTACATTTGAAGAATATAGATACCATGGCCACAAGTGACTTCTCTGGTATGGTTTCCTCCTCTTCACCACAAAATCTTGTTTTGCGTTTTCTGTCTGGCCTATCTCTCTCACCACCATCCAACTGTAGTCGTTTGTTTTGCAATTCTGAAATAAGACATTATTTTAAGTGTTATAGTAGTTGCAGGTTCAACAAGTAAGTTGTGGTTCATCATCTTCACCAACAACCCACTCCAGTCCACTGCTGGACATAGGCCTCTCCAATATCACAGAAATGAGCTCGATCTCTAGTTTTTCGAATCCAACCGCTGCCAACCACTTTGCATATATTGTCACTCCACCTCCACCTAGCTGGAGGATGGCCTACACTATGTTTACGAAAACGCGGTCTCCACTCCAGAACACAATGTTGTTATCAACATGTTATGTTGTAGATACAATATTTAATACACTGGCAACAAACTATTATTATTATATTATTTTGAATACTATATTATTTTGAATCTGCAAATATTAATGGCACAATAGCACATGTGCCATTAATAAAGTCTACTACATGTATTTGAAACAATTAATTTGCAAAATAATTAGGTACCTTTTGCAACTTTCTCATAGTCGTTGGGCCACATGGGGTCATACTCGTTGGCCACATTCCAGTCAAAGTCACGGACATTAATTGAAGATGTCAAAGGCTTTGAATTTCTGTGAGGACTGTTTGAATTTGATTCATCATCGTCTCTTTGTTTACTTTTCAAATCGATAACTGGTGTTAGTACCTATAGGACAGATAGGATCAAATTAACATATTAAAATGTAACATCACGCCTTAATCCCCGAAGGGGAAGGCAGAGAAGTGTAGTACACTCCCATGTTTCACCAGTTCCTTTAAGCCTATGGAATACGTAGTGAGTCTATTGCCGTAAACCGGGCACTATTTCAGACTCAAAAGTTACTATTAAAAATTCTAAATTAGAAAAATCTAATAGCACCCAACCCAGGATTTGAACCCAGGACCTCCTGATCGACAGTCACAACATATTAAACATGCAAATAATTATATTCAACTTATTCATACATTATGCTATGTTTAAGAGGTAATATAAAAAATTAATGTGTGATTAAAAAGTTTTCAAAAACATACACAAATATATCTTAGGAAATGTTCAGACACAGTCAATTGATCCAAATTAGACTTTAAGAGATCCTGTGTTATGGAAAACAGAAGAGTTATAAAGTATTGATCTTACTATTAATGTTTCGTGAGTATTTATACACATGATTATATAAACTAGTCAGGCCATCCTGAAAAACATATGTTAGTTAAGCCAGTAAATAAATAATCAAGTATTTATCTATTTATTTATGTGAATTCATCCTTATATTTTTATTTTATAAGCCCATGCATGAACAAATATTTGTACTCATCACACAAATTGTCCTGAGGGTGGCTGGGTGGAGGGTCCTGAGGGGTAATGGTAATAAAACCACAACTCAACAATCAGATTCAATAACGACTATTCCAATGGACTAATCAAATTTAACCATGTTTATACCACCATGTTTATATAACCATGTTCAGAGAATGAAATTATGTGAAATTAAATGTAGCGACTATGATCAGGAAAGAATTGCCATATAGTATAGTAATGTAGTATTTATGTACGATTTATACACAAGCATAGACTTTAAATTACGCACTTTTGGTTCTATAAAACAGTACTAACATTCCAGAATTTTTATGTACAAAACTGGTGTAAAAAGGGAATATACCTGTGTAGATCGACGCAAAGCCTCTCTCTTTGGTTGTGTTACAGCGGCTTTCTTCAATTGTAATTGAGATTGTAACAACTTAATGCCCGAAGACCACCCTGCTACCTTTTCCGTAGTTCGAGCTTTAATAGTATCTAGATCGTCGTACAAAGACATGATAAAATCCTATTTGGTTTTAATGAAAATATAGCATAAATCTACTACTTCCGATAAAACACATTATAAACACAGAAGTAAAGATAATTGCGCTTGCCACCAAAATTGTAACATTACGAAGTTGGATATTTTGACAGCTGGTATCATCAACATAAAACTGTTGTCTTGCCAAAGAACAGTCCAAGGATACTCATCAAAAGCATCCAAAATAACATAGGCTTTTGCTAAAAAATATTTCAAAGTAATTTCAGGTGTAAATAATGTAATGTGGATTTTAGCAAACGTTTTATTAATATTAAGATTACAACAATTAGGTAATCGTTAATACAAATATTTAAGTAGTTATGTATATTTACGAAATTAAAAGCCAGTTAGCTATATTTCAAGCGACACACTTCATTAAAATTAATAAATGATACAACATAATTAACAAAGTTTATGCACCGTTTATTGTATGCATTGTTGGCAGATCTTTTTTATATATCCCTCCAGATCTCTTACGGAGTAGACAGACAATATTGAATCCCCAATACCTCTATTTTATAATTCTTACGGACTATTATGTAGCCCAATAGTTTTTACTTTTGTTGTAAAGTATTCTTCAAGTAAAAATACATAATAGAATTGCATTAATAAATACTGGTTTGAATATTAACACAAAAATTTAACCAAATTCCATAGATACTTTAAACGTCGCTCAAAACTAATATTTAACATTTGGCATTGTAAATGAGTATGTGTGTTAAATTAATAAAATTATAGCAAATTGGTAATTGTCTTCCACATGGGGACCAAAGCAAGCAAAGATACACGACGCATTAGTATTGATAACACTTTTGCTATTAAAACTCCAGCAATACAACAAACATTTGAAGATGATTCTATTATTAACGTTGAGGAGTTGCCAACAGTACGTATTGTATTATATATATTGAAATTGCGATACTCATAACATTCTCAAATTGTTAAACATCTGCTTCTCCTAAGACTAACACGTAAAGTTTATTTTCTTGTGTATTCACAGGAGCATAACAATGAAATAATTTTTAGAGATACCAATAGACCAATGGATAATGAGGAAAATCGAGAGTACTGGATACAAAGAATTGATTATTTAAGACATGAACATCAACTTATTAATAAAATAATTGAGAGCGAATTTGAGAAAACTATACAAGAGAATAATAGCTTACTGGAACCTGTAGATATTGCTCCAGATAAGATGCAAAAAATACAGCCTTGTTTTGATTGGCGTTCAAAGGTTAGCTAAAACAATAGCAAAATTGACGGAACCATTTCTGCAACGTGCAAATTTTAACTATATTTAATGTTGCAGATGTTACAATGTTACGAAGCTAATTCTCACCAACCTTTGGTGTGCTCTACAGTAGTGCAAGCATTTAACAACTATGTTACATCTTGCAGGATTGGAGAATGAAAATTATTTATGCGTTCATTTTTATTCATATAATGAATGTTCACGAATATATACTTGTATTTATGGAAAGAATAGTAGTATTTTAATTCATTATATAGTAATCAGCAAGGTACAAAATGCAACGCGACGTGGTAGCGTCAATTATAATTCTCCGGCAGTTCGACACCTCAACCAGTAGAATAACTAATATTATGTATTTGTAGGCTTAGTGTACATGTTACTCTATATAATATTTTGCTTACATTAGCACGTAACTATGTAAATGGTTATGTCATTTATCTAAGATTTGTGAAAACTATTTTCTTCTTTTTTGCTCAGTTTTGCAATTTTTAATTTAAATACGGCTGGCAGACTTATAAAGTTCCTTGATTAGAATTCTGAAGAAAATAGTATGCAGCATGAAAAGGAACATGTGTGACAGTGGATATAATCTTGTGGGAGCAACAATTTGTTATGACATTTTTGTGGATGCGTTTCGCTGTGCTACTGCTATACATATATGTAGTTTTTTAGGCAAAAATATTGGAATCAAGGGCGCAAGATATTCAACTAATTGCAGCAAGTCAGCGGAAAGTTGACAATGACATGTTTTCGACCGTCATGTGTGACGGTTTATTTAAATCTCAATTTAACATCTGACCAGAAATTAATTTCAAATTAGTTATTTTCGTACAGAACAAATAAATTAGCCCAAATGGATTAACGTCCATTACTTTGGTTAACTGATATTCTTTAAATTTAAAAATAGTGCTTTTTGATATGTATTGATTATTTTAAATTACAACTTCTGTTTGCCGTGAAGTAAATGTGTGTGTCTTAGTGTAGTTGTTAAATAATGACCTCCAATGATACGAAAGTCGAAGATGATTCAATTTGTCACACAATTTTGGAAAAGATCAATGCCAACAACCCTGAAGTTATAGCTAATAAGGTATCTTAGATCTTGTTACACTTCGAATTGCGTAAATTTCAAAAGATTTTTGAGTTTAACATGTAACATATCTTACGCCTTCGAAAGTGTACTAAGTATTAATGCCTAGATTTTACTGAATAGGTATTATAAAACACTACAAATACATGCTCATGATAAGAAATGAGAAATCAAACAGAGGTCTAATGCTTCATTTACTAAAAATATATCAGTACATAAGTATATAAATTTTACCGGTGAACTAATTATTACTCTATTATTACAGGTACCAGATATAAATGATTTTACAATCGTGAAGCCAATAAGCAGGGGTGCATTTGGTAAAGTGTTTTTAGCTCATAAGAAGAACAACGAGGAGCAAATGTATGCAATCAAAGTGATGAAAAAATCTGATATGATCAATAAGAATATGGTCACACAAGTAGTCACAGAAAGGAATGCTTTGGCTTTGTCCCGCAGTCCTTTCTGTGTACACCTATTTTATTCCCTGCAATCTATATCATCTGTATATTTGGTAAGATTTAGTTTTTTTTGTGATAGAATTTTTAAATGTTTATTTGGCAATTATATGTAACTATCAATAGCTAAATTAAGTGAGTTGTTGCATGTGTGACTACTGACCAAGAAGCCTTGGCTTAGATCCTTAGCTTTTTGCATTATTGAGATCTTTTCACTTGAAATACCTAGTAGTAACTCTGGAGTCTGGCTTTGTGTCTAGCTCACACAGAAAGCAGGCTCACCTAATCCCTTGTCAGTTGCAAATTTAACAGGTGAAATATGGGAGTGTACTACACTTCTCTGCTTAGGTCTTCAGGGTGTGTAATCCCTGTGATGTTACATTTATTAATCTATATTAGTTAATTTAAACAAACACTTAGCTCTCATCTTGTTCCCAATACATTGGTGATCATATCAACCTCCCACTCAGTGTGTTAAGCTGGTAAAATTTTTGGCTATATAGAATTTGAATATTCTAATTTGTACTTAATACACAATCCATAGTAACCAAGCTAGATAACCTTCCAATACCAATATATTTTGGTTTTTATTTGAATATTGGTAGACTTGTAATATTTGTCGATGCAACCTTGATTTATGTTACTTTAAAAATGTTTGTGTCAACCCTGTCTATACATTTAACTAAGAAACGATTTTTTATTTATATCTGAGTATCTAATGCCATAAAATTCTTGTACATTTTGATACACTTTTAGGTGATGGAGTACATGGTAGGTGGTGATTTGAAGTCACTTCTCGGTGCTTATGGATTTTTGGAGGAGCCCATGGCCGTGTTCTATATTGCAGAAGTAACATTAGCATTGGACTACTTGCACAAGCACAATATTGTCCACAGAGACCTGAAACCAGACAATATGTTGATATCTAAAACTGGTCATGTCAAGCTAACTGATTTTGGTTTATCAAAGATTGAAATACATAGAGGTAGGTAGATAATTTATTCAGTTTTGAATTAATTATCTGATTGAGGGTTACCAATATGTGCCCGCCTTGAAGGAGTTGTGTATTATTATTATTCTCATTATTTTTCTGTCAATGTTATATGTCACACTCAAACACACAATAGGAAATGTGTTCTGACTTAAATTTACTTTTACTATGAAGATTCTACAACTTACCACTGCCAATTCATGACTTAAAAAAGTATATCTTTTTTCACCTGCTGCAAGTTAATAACACCTTATTAAGTCTAGTGTAATATTATTAATTTCTAGATTTATAGAACTTATTATTGATTTGCAATAAATATTACCCTCTTAGAAATTATAATATTTAAAATACAATATATTTTAATTAAATACACATGTAATAATTTTTTTCAGATTTGGAAATATCAGATTTTGTGAATCGAACTCCAAGTCTGAACATGCGTACTCCTGGCCAACTCTTATCTCTAACATCACACCTGTCTTTCGGTTCTGGTGGTGGAGACAACTCCCACAATTCAGTGATTGATGCTTGTGAGAACCTACTTGATGAACTTAAAGAGACTAGTATGATATTATAGTTAATTATCTCTACTTAACTCTATTATTTTTGCTATAGTAGAAGAACAGACTATGTTTAAAATATCATATAATTTCTAGTACACTTTCCTACAATCTATTTTGGTATATGTATGTTTCTTATTGATATTTTGTAGTTTTGCTCGTAAATTATTATGAATGGAGTAATTTAACTAAAAATGTTATGACCAATTACTTATGACTTTAAAGTTGTTTTTTATAGAGTTAGACAGAGACTAAAGATTTTATTGACTGTAGCCCATACATACTTTTAACACCTGACTTTTTTATCATAATCATTAAATACCTGTAATTACCCAAAATTATGTAATTTTATGGTTACTAGATCCAGGCATTATTTTGCTGAAATACAATGTTAATTAATTTAAAGTTGCTTTGTATTAAATAATCCATGATATAAATAATGATGGTATATAGTCTTTATAGAGTATGCACTGCCCACCCTTACATAAATAACAAGTGCAAACAATATATAAAGTGTACGCCACATCACATACAACTCCCAATATATTTTCCCTCCAAAAGTGAATATTTTCTGAGTTATATCCACTGTGATTTTTAGTTAAGTGATATGTATAATGTGATCTTCAAATAGTTACATTTTGCTTTCCAACTAAACAATATTTTATTTATTCCCATTTCAGCTAAATTAAAGGACGATTTTGGTAGTGCAGGCGGATTAGATAGTCCCGCCTTGTTGGAACATTCCCAGTTATCCGGAATACATCCTTTTCTGAGTGCTGAAAGCCTTCATTTGGATGAAGTAACTGCAAGTATTTGGTTTTAACACTTTTATTATTTGTTTAAAATGATACACAATACTAACTAGCTTCTCTAAAGCACTACAGCTTATTCCATTGGCACAGATTGCATATATCTACATAATTATATCAGACAGTGTGAAGCTGCTGAATTCAGAAGGCCTAGGACTGCAAGGAGTGGCGTCAATTAGGTCCAGCAGTAGACATCCAAAGGCTGATGATGATGATATATTTTGTCTATAAGACTAAAGACCATCATAAGCCAGCAATGTTTATTTCCACCTAAAGAATGTTTATATTACATACAGTCTCAAGACTCTGGCTCAGAATCTTTGAGTTCATACCACACCTGTGAGAGCTCCAAGACCAGCAGCAACAAGTCAACTGATATCAGCAGTACGAATGGTTCATCAATGGAGTCCACTGTGCTAATTGACTCTCAGCATGACCAGTCTACCTCTCCAGTTTGCAGAGGACATTCTTTGAAAAGGATGCCAAGGTGAGTTGATGTTGGACTTTAAATGGTCATTGCCATAAAGGGTTTTTGTTCTGTTGAAGTTGTAAGCAGTTTTTTGAGGAAATAAAACTAATTATGTTAAGGTGTCATTTATGTTGCTCTAATATAATAGGATTTTAGGCATTTATGTGATAATAAATAATTTGAATTAATTAATAGAAAAATGAAAGAAAACATATAAATATGCCAGTCACATTTTTTTCCATTCTAAATTCAAAACAGTGGAGTGGAGACCGCGACTTGGCAAACGTAGCGTAGGACGCCGTCCAGCTAGGTGGAG